>RJWT010050196.1:0-10886 GCA_004365215.1 Cuniculus paca | reverse complement strand
AAAATCTAATTCTTATATGTTACTACTCAGTTGCTTTTTTTTTTTTGCCTTTTTTGAGTCTCACTATGCAGTTCAGGCTGCCCTTGAGCTCACTTTGTAGCCCAGGCTGGTCTTGAACTCACAACAATCCTCCTGCCTCAGCCTCCCGAGTGCTGGGATTACAGGGTTGCGCCACCAGGCCCAGCTTTACTGCCCATCTTGACACTTTCTTTATTGAACACTGTAGTCAGGACCCTAATAAACTAAGGATAATAGCACATAACATTCTACACTGGTGCCCACTGAAGAGAATACTTTACTATCAGTGTGAAAGACAAGACTGCTTCACTGCAAGTGACCACTGTGAGTTAACTAACAGTGCCCAAAAACAACATCAGTGTCCTAGAAGATTTCTTCTTCAAGAGATAATTTTTGTTTCAATGTTAAACTTTTAAAAATAGTATATGTCATTGACTATTAGCAGCTAATTGCTTCTTCCTACTAATGACTCTAATTGGTATATTTATGCTGATTTTGTCTGTGAAATAAGGTTTTACAAATTTGTAAAAGGTAAATTAAAAGAGGTTCTGTGATGTAATACTGTTATAGAAAGCAATGACTATGAAGGTCTGAAGAATCTTTTTCCATTACATTTGATTCAAGCAAGGCTATCATTTAAGCCTTAAGCATCTGTAATTCTAATATAAAATATAAACAAATTTTGGTTTCTCCTGAGTGACTAACTGTAATCCTGAAAACTTTATTCGCCAGTGAAGATTTTATTCTCTGAGATCACCACTAGAGAATAAGATAAATGGATAGTCTATTAAGGATTTTGTAGTCATTTCAGAAACTTTACAATCTGGGCTTGGATAGTCTGTTAGTTTCTTTAGTTTTAAAATGGGGGAACAACTTAAAATTTAGTGGATTAATAAACTGCTGTTACTCTTTTTTTTTTTTTTTTTTTTGGTGCTGGGGGTCAAACTCATGACCTAATGCTTGCCGGGCAGGCGTTTGTTCCACTGAGCTAAATCCCTGGGTCCAAAACTGCTGTTATTCTTGGCACCAAGTTTCATATTATATTCCACCTCAAATCCAAGAATAGTAAATCCAAGAAATGGATTTGTGCCTCTAAGAAAGTATCTCTCTTTACATAGGGGTAAAGTAAAGGAAACAAAAATGATTTCAAATACTCTAAGTGCCACCAAGCACTGTAAAATGCAAATTAGATGAGGTCTAGCTTGCATTTTTTTACCCACATATAAATAATATATGCATTAGAAAGAAATTTGATCTAACCAGAAATCAAATTTATCTTTATGCAAAAGCTATCTTTACAGAAAAAAATCCTTATTCATAGTAACATGAAGCACCAAAATAGCAACTGTATCATTACAGAATAACTTCCCTAGAAACAATTTTATTGCTTTTCTTTGAATTCATAAACAATATAGTTGTTTACATTATATTCTTTGCTCTGAGATATGAGTTCTGAACTCTGCAAAACACTAGGTCCAGATAATCAAGTGTCTACTTTTCACAAAAAGATTTCTCATAAATCTTTAAATAGGATACCTATGTAACGACTGATCAAATTAAAAATCAGATGTTTGCTTTTCAACGTTTTACTAGATGATATCTATTAGTGTTTTAATAGAATATATTTAAACTCTCTTTACATTTACTTCTCCCTTGTTCCAAATCCAAAATAAAATATTTTACCCACAAAATATTTTTGTTAACATTTAAATTATCATGATTTTAGTATTACAAATGAGAAGTAAAAAGAACAAGGATAATCAGCAAAATCAAAAATTCATTTTTAAATTAAGCTAAGCCTGAAACTTAACACTGAAAATAAATTATCTTATAAAAATGGATTTCTCCTATTTTTGTTTGAAGTATTTTGGGTTTCTATATATTTCTTTTTTAAAAAAATCTATATAATAATTATTACAGGACCCATAATTATAAAATGAGACTGGCAAATACAAAACCACTATTCATCATTCATTTTTATTTACTAAAGCAGCAATTGATAACTTCAAGTCATGAAATTAGTCATGAGATCAACTTAGTGGATTATGATTATCATTAAAGAATTAGAACCGAAAATGTGAGTTCAGTAAGAACAATGCTGATTACTGAAACAATATATTCACAAACATATATGCTTATTTGGTCACACTTTAAAATGTACTTTTAATATAAAGTATCATGTTAAAACAACAAATGATGCTATTATTGATAAAAATAATATTGGAAAGAAAAATAATTTATGGTATTAATGTTTTCTGCATAACGTCAGTGGATTTATTATTAATGTAACTAATGTTTCTTTTCGTTCCTTGCCTCCACTTTGCATCCTACAGTCTAATTACTCATAGTCACAATTATTAGATTTCCAAGCCAGGTAAGTATAATTTCATAAAAGAAATAAGAGAATAAAGTTAAAACCTACAAATTTCCTATTAATGTACTCTTACCTGTTGGTAATCCTTTTCCTCTCAATCGGTCTCGAATAGCCTGGCTTCGATCAGGCTTTTGTTCACTGTTACGGGAAAGCTGATCCGTCTGTACATAGGTAATCAAAAGTCAAGTTTGACAAAAGAATCTCCCTTTTGTTTCACAGTAATTATCTACAGAATGACACTAGTAAGATGATTTTTGGAGGGTACTGCATTGAGACAATACTGTTGCAAAGAAACTCCACACCTCACTGTAATTTGTATACCTTGGATAAGATTTTTACAGCCAGTACTGGCCAACTCATCTTCAGGCAATTAAAACTTGAGAAACAGTTACCAAAGAATACCTGCAAACTGGGAACATAATTAGCCAGATAATAGTAGTAGTTACACTGAGTTCCTTTTGAAAACAGTAAACTTGAAGTGTCCTTTTTCCTCCCAACTGGTCCCACATGGTAGCTAATTTATCTGTGATTAGATTATAAAATTTTAAAATCAAATTGATTTTGGTATGATGAAATTTTCTCCTGATTATAAGAATGTATTGAGGAAGCAAATTTAAATTATTTTCAAAAATAATTTTCTAGATCTTGCCTGCCAGAACATTTGAGAAATGCTGTCTTTAAATTAAATGGACACATTGGTGGATAGCAATTAAATTTAAATCAATAATTTCTGAATCCCCAACAAAATATTTTAGTAACCTTGAACATCAAGAACTTTTAACCAAGGATATTTATTTAAAACAAAGCACATCAAATTAGGTCAAACTTCATATTATGAAGAATGGAAAGTTAGAACATTAGTTTAATCAGACAACCAGAGGAGAAACATTAAGAAAAAAATGGAAGAGAAAATGGTGAAGCCAAGTTATTGAAATCTAGCATCAAAACATGCATACATGCTTATTTACTTACATACACACATTTTAAAATTCCCACAGAATTGAAATGTGTTTCAGTATGAATTAAAAGCCTATGTAAGAGTATATCTGAAGTTCTAGCATGCATCCTACCTCTAAGAAGACTTGAGTGGAAATATTTTTGCAATAGTGCTATCCTTTAAACTGCATAAATGTTGGTCTAGACTACATTGTAGAGTCAGTGATACAAAAGGTAGTGAACATTCTATGTAATTGGGAATCCCTGCATTGAGCCAAGTACTAATAATAGCTGTTATATGAACAATTACTCTTTGTCAGTCACTGCCTTACAGCTTTACAAAATATGTAAAGCCAGAATATGTAAATATGGTTCTCAAAAGAACATCATATGGTAGCTATTATTATCCCTGTATGATATATAAATTTAGAAATAGCAAAAAAAAAAAAAACCTTCTAAAATAGCTCACCAATACTGAAATAATTATCTTCCCTACTGTTCAGCAATATGGATGGATAGTATGTTATTCCTGTTTTATAGATAACCAAAACTGAGGTCAAAATATTGTAACATTGTAAGCACCAAGCAGAGTAAGCTGCCCTTTTAACTTTTTTTTTAATAGTATGCTAACTAATCTTCAGCAAGAATTATGGTCACTCAGAATGAATCTCACAGTAGTGAAAGACTAATTCATCCTATGAGCAGCCTGGGGACAGTAATGGCCTCAGAGCAAAGTAACAGCTAGAAGCACAGACTTTGGGTTTCCAGACACTGAGGTCCAATTATGCCTGTCATTTACCACATGTGTGGAAATGGTCAAGGTTTTTAATCATTCTGAGCCTTGGTTTCATCATCACTAAAATGAGATAAAACTGTCTCTTTTAGGGTGGAGTTATGATAAAGAAATGTGACAAACCACATAAATCACATAACATAGTGCCTGGCACAAAGTAAACACATCTGTTGCAGTTCCTTTCATCCTGGGGAGTAGGAAGAACAGTGGGAGGGAGGGGAGAATTATCCTATGAGCAAAAACTTGCCTTTTTAAGTGCAGGTGTTCCACCAGCTGATAGCAGCCGAGCCTTCTATTGTGCTCTCTCACTATTCTCCCCAAACACCTTGGGCCGCTCACCACTGCTCCAAATGTACCTGCTCCTTCCCACCTCACAGCAGGTGTGCAGCGTTACCTTTCTCCCCTGAGACCACTTTCTAGCTAGAAAGAACTATTTTTAAAATTCAGTTTTAACTGAAATCCTTTCCCTATAAATCTCATATGCTTCAAAATTTTGCTATTGTTTTTTGCAACCTTATTTCCATTTTATAATTAAGCAAATTAATTACAGTTTAAGAGCACTTAGATCAAATATTTTATTCAAATACCTATCTCCTCTAGTACAGGTTTCACATATAGCTAAACAATAAATATTATAACAAATCAACCAAATGCCAAATCTTAAAGGGATGGAGATCTTTTATGTAATACAGGTAATGTATGTAATTATAGGTAAGGTAATAAAATTCCCATGGAGGAATATTTCTTCATGAAAAGGCAGAAGAAAAATATTTCTAGCACTTTACTATAGAAGTAAAATCAGCAAAGAACACAAATATTTCGCAGAAGACGTGGTGTAATAAGAAAGATCCCTGGACTCACAAATAAGAAAATTAAATCTTAAAGCTATTTGGAACTCAATTTTCTCATCTGTAAAGGAATAGTTTATAGAATATAAGTGTTACCAGAGGCTCAATAAAGAAGACCTCCAGGATTAAATACTTTTGAGAAAAGTCTGGTAGGCATGTTCATCCCTCTTGAAGATTCATACTATAGTCTAGTGTACTAAAGGCATTGAGAATTTCTGCAGTGAAAATACATTTAATTTCCTTTAGATGGTTTTTTCTCAAGCTTATCTGATCCTAGATTTAATAAAAATACACTTATGATAATGCGGGAAACTGGCTTTCACATATCTTCACTAGCTTTACCTTCGTTAAAAAAAAAAAGGAACATGTAGAAATAAAACAAACAAATGAAAACAGGAATGCTGCAGTTAAAAAGGTAAAAGAGCAGCCAAGAATCCCATTCACTCAGCCTCCACTACCCACTCCCCACCCCATAAACTGCAAACGCTTAAGAGGAGACAGTTTACAACCCATTCAAGCAGAAGATCCCTGAGTCTGTTTCTTATCAACTAGAAGTGTGTGGAACTCAGATATATACCTGGCAGTCATACAACACCCTAGCTAAGATGAGGGAACCAAGCTTCTCGAGATGAAGAATTAAGGAGCAAGAAAAAACACCATGTGACAGCAACAAATTTATAGCCCACCAAAGAAGAAACCACCATGGGTAAGAGCAGATAAGGTTTAAGTGCAGAGGAGATATGAAAACCAAGGAGTATCCACACTAGGCCAAACAGCATAGAAGACAGTTGAAGGGATACAGAGTGGAAGTGGCAGTGTTAGACACAGAGTTTGTTATTCTTGGGATTCTTCACATCCAAAACAAGAGGAAACGGAAGAATCCAAGTCTCATGGCCATCTGGCAGCATGGATGCTTCCCACATAGCCCGATGCTGGTGTCCAGAGAAGATGGGAAAAGTTGGATCCAGACAAATGAGTGGCCAAGAAGCAGGTATAAAGAAATGGTGTGCACAATGATAGAACCACTCTAAAAGGTCTTTGGGAAAATACCCAGGAAGGCAAAAGCAGACACTTGTAGCTCAAGTGTGGTATGGTCCTACAACATTTTCTGGAGTAAAGTACTAAAAAAAAGACTGGCTCTCACAAAAGGTGGTAGACTAAGCAACAGCAAGTCTTCTAAATTTTAAGTATTGTTTCAAGTAAACAACATTAACACAAGAAATCCAATTTCCCATTCCTAGTCTTCACTGAGAAAATGCAGCCTACAGAGCATCTTCAAAGAAAATTCTGTGATATGCTATTAAATTTTTAAATACAGCTGTATTTAGCAACTGGAACTGTAGCTTACCCCAGAAAGATTTCCCAGAACCAGTTTTACCAACTGCTTCACATAGGAAAATGAAGGTGCACAATTGCTATTCCTGATGTGGGCACTGCAAGCATCCAGGACAGTTCGAACAGAAACCCGGGCATAAATAATGTCCTCACACATTCCAAGCAGTATGCTATTGAGATGATCTCCAAGCTTAATAGGCTGGAAACAAAGAAAGAAAAAGCCACATAAAATAAGAGTAATCTTCTTTTTAATGTGAGAAAAGCCAGTCTACAAATCTTAGGAAACCAACAAATTAACAGAAGTGGCTAAAATATGTCTCACCAGATAGAAAGTATTACAGGAAACAGCTGAGTTGCTTTGTTTTTTTTGATGAAGAAGTGGGATTCTCTGATTATTCAAATATTTTGAAAAATAGTTTTTGTCTATATGCCATTTGAGGGCAATAAACTACTTTCTAATATTCAGTAAGATATACTATATTCTCATTCTATATAAATATAATTTGATATTTCCACAGTAAGGTGAGAGATTTCAGGTATTACAATTACACAAGATCACTTAAATATAAATTCTTATCTGTTGAAATAAAGCAACCAATAATGTGAGATTATTTTTATTAGTTAACATGATTTTCAGAATATTACATTCAAATGGCCATTAACCATAAGAAAGTGTGGTCAACATCATTGCTCACTAAAAAATGCAAATAAAAACTGCAGAAGAAGCTACAAAGGAGCTGGAGGTACAGTTCATCAGTAGAGCAGAGGTTTGATCCCCAGTACCATCAAATAAATAAAAGCTACTTTTCATCCAATATATAAAAAGACCAATACAAAATATTGGTATAAAGAGTAGAGCATATCGAACTCTCCACCACTGATGGGAATTGAAATGTTTACATCGACTTACGACTCTTTCAGCTTTTCATTCACTGAGTTATTATTCATGTTTCAGACTGTAGCTTAGAAAAAGGGGCTTCAAGAGACCTGTCTGGATCCTGCAATGCTAATCAGAAGCTCCTATTATTTTTTTTGACAGCCCTATCCATTTCCTCTAACATACCATTCACACCGTAGTGAATTATTTAGCTGTTCACAACTTTTCCATGGATCCCACAGGCATGGCCCACTGTCATCTTACTATATGGTACAGTGTCTCTGTCTGATACAAGAAATACTTTCAGATTAATATGAAGTATTTCCAAAACAATGACTTCTGATCACAGCATAAATTTTTATTTACCATTTAATTTATGCATTATTGATACTGACTTTACTTACAGTTATCGGAAAAGCTTAAAATGCTAACTATAGACTGATTACATTTTCCATGAAGTTTGGTTTCTGGATATATAACACAAACATTTCTAGTAATAATTTGACTTTATTTATATTTAAAGACCTGAAACTTAGAAGAGATAGCATGTATATACTATTTTTCATGATGTAAAATTAGATCAAATAAAGTTGAATCATCTTTCATGGATTTTAAAATGTTTGAGAGTATAAGCCTAAAATACTTGTTACTTCTGATATTTAGTAAGAAAAAAATACCTATTTTTGATTTTGGTTTTGACTTTGTGTGTGTGTGTTTTTGAGACAGGGTCTCACCATGCAGGTCAGGCTGGCCTTGAACTCACTTTGTAGCCGAGGCTGGTCTCAAACTCACAGTGATCCTCTTGCCTCAGCCTCCTGAGTGCTGGGATTACAGATGTGTGCTACCATGCCCGGTTTGACTTTTAACTACTTAAAATAAAACTCAATTTTAAATGTTATATCTTAGATTTGATAAAGCTATGTCTAAATTTTCAATTACTATTGATTATGTTTATATTGAGGTATACACTGATTCAAGAATCAGAACTACTTGGGGCTGAGGATATAGCTCAGCAGCACAAGTGCTTGCCTGGCAAGAGTGAGGTCATGAGTTCGAGTCCCAACACCCCACCCCCCAAAAAAGAACCAAAACTACTTTAGAAAACACAGACTAGAAGTGGTTCAATGGTTACCTGAGTCTAAGACCTGAGAAGGTGTTAATATCTGCAACCTTTGGTGCAGGGGTAGTAAAATATGATTCTGAATTGCCAAGACAAAACAGTTGTGATAATTCTCTCACACTATATGCCGACAGTAGAATAAGGGCTACTATTATTGTAATTTTGGCATCAAAAGGGTTTTACTTTCAGTGCAACAGTAGATCACCAAAAACATTTACAATCCTTAGCAGTCATTAAATTAGAAAAAATAAAATATACGCCTATTTTCATGGCTATAATTTTTGAAGAGGCCAACAATTTCACAGACTGAATTACTAAAACCTGGGTGGTGACTGTTATAATTCTAAGAATACCCTGAAAATAACTTCATTAGTATTCATATTGTTAATTAATTCTGAAAGGGTGACGTTATTGACATGAACCAGTATAAAAATGGGATATAGCTGGGCAAGGTGGCACATGCGTGTAATCCTAGTAGTCAATAACTACTAATGTTTTGAGTTCCAAGCCAGCCTAGGCTACATAGTGAGATCCTGTCCCCTCCGCCACCAAAAAATGCTGATATGCCTGCTAATGTGCTGTAATACACAACTACATGAAAGAATTTTTTAAAAACTGTGAAACCATACGAATGTAAAAAGCATAACAAATGCAAAAACTTAACTTACTTGGCTCTGAGGTACTTCATGATCAGCCCCCCAATATAATGTCATTCCAAGAGAATAAATATGGATCTAGAAATAAATTTTTAAACAATCATTTTATGGTAAAATAAAAAAATTCATAAGTATTATACTTTATTTCAAAGAATATCTGAATACAATCTGAGAAACATCATTTTGTATTTTGCGTGAAAGTATATGAGAGTTTAAAACAGAAAATAAGGCTGGAAATTATTTTATTTATTTTTTGAGACAGGGTCTTGCTGTGTAGTTCAAGGTGGCCTTAAATTCACTATGTAGCCCAGGCTGGCCTTGAACTCACAGTGATCCTCCCGAGTGCTGGGATTACAAGCATGCACCAAAATGCCTGGCCTGGAAATTATTAGAATAGATCTTTTTTTCCAATTCTGAGCCCATTATTTGTGAATAATCACCCTAATAGCTTTTATTCAAGATTAGAACTTTTGCAAATGAGAAGGGGACCAAGAGATATAGGGAGGGAGAGAGGAGGAGAAGGGGACATATAAAAAATTAAGATGTGCTATGCACATGTACCAACTCCTATGATGAATGTAATTACCATTACAAACAAGTACTAATAAAAATAAAAATTAAAAGCATAAAGTTTTTTCATGAGAATTCAACCAAATATGTATAGTCATTTCTCTCTTCTTTTACAAAATCTCAAACTTTTTAAAAGTTACTCGGCGCCTTGTATTTTTATCAATGGAAATATTTCTACATCAATGGTTAGAGAGCCTGTCCCTTTTTACCATTGCAAAGACGTTTGTGGTGTGATGTAACATTATTTATTTAACAAATCTGTTACTAAAAGGCAATTAAGATTTTTCCAAACATTTGCTATTATAACGAATATTTCAACAGTCTTAAATTGTCATTTTGTACATTCAAATATTTCTCTTGGGTGGATTCTGAAATTATGGATGAACAGACTAATCACCTGTGGTTTTGATATACGTTCTGCTACACTGAAGTTTGGTTATTCTGCATTTCAACCAGCAGTAAGAGTTGGATTTTTGCCAGTACAAAATGTGTGAGAAAAAAATCTAATTGCAGTTTGATTAACATTTTTCTCACTACAAATATCTAGGGTTGGACAAGCAGAAGGATACAGGAGCAAAGGAGTTTTCTTTTGTGTTGTTTGCTTCTTAAAGACTAGGGGAAAACAGTATTTTTATGCTGAAAGGAATGATCCTCCAGGGGAAACCAGACATGCAGATTAGAGTGGCAGCTGTTGGAGGACACTGTTGAGGAGGCAGGTGGAATTAGAAGGTGATGTACAAAGGAAGGGTTGGCCTTACAGAGGGGCACGGTCAGTCATCTGTGGCAAGGAGATAAAGGAGAGAGGAATTCATGTGGGTCAGTGGGAAAACGGATGTTGGGAAAGTCTCTTGCCTGATTCTTGGTTTGTTTGTTTGTTTGTTTGTTTTTTCCCTGAGAAACAAGCAAAATTACCAGCTGAGAGAGGACGTTAATCTTTTTTTTAACATTAATCTTTTAAGTAGTAATTATCTTTCCTTTTTCCTCCTGGTAAGAAATTCAGAGCTAAACTCTAAGCCTATCTTTTTATTGCATACATTTTTGCACCAACCATATTTTGCTTTGTCTTCTTTTCTTGCCTTTATTTCATTCTGCTTCTTTTTCTTTCTCTCTCTTTGGTCTTTTTAAGGCAGGGTCTTGCCATGGTATTTCATGGGGTGGAAACCTACTCAGTTTTAAAGGAAAATAACCTCAAGGCTCTTGTAGGTAGATAGAGGCAAATGGTAATAGTGCTCATGGATGTAATGGATCAGAGTCACAAGGGTGAATTTTGTGTTGTCTCCATAGCATAACAACCTAAAGGTGTTAGTGGGATCCAAAATGCACAATACATATTGGGAAAGTCAAAGGGGAGGAATTATC
>RJWT010050195.1:0-10892 GCA_004365215.1 Cuniculus paca | reverse complement strand
AATAGCTACCTGAGTTTTTTCTGGGTTCCTGTGGTATGAAAAATTGTTTTCCATCCTTTGACTTTTAGTATATCAATTTATTTTTGGATTAAATGTGTTTCTTCAATGCAGCATATTGTTGGATCTTGCTTCTTAATGCATTATGCTTGTCTGTTTCTTTTGATTGGTGAGTTGAGACCATTTATGTTGATGGTTATAACTGATATCTATTGGCCTTTCTTCCTCATGTTGTTTTCCTGTTGTCTGTTCCCTTTCTTTCTCCTCTGATTAACTGCTTGCTCTGCCTAAAAGCTTCTTTCCACTGGTGTTCTTTTAAGATATCTGTCTTTTCTTGCTCACTTGTTACCTCTTTCTAATGTTCTTCGGAGCATTCTATAGAGCTTGTTTGGTGGTAATAAATTTGTTCAGTTGTTCTTTGTGTTGGAAGTATCTTATTTCTCCCTAAACTTTGAAAGGTAGTTTTATGTGGTACATCAATTTGAGTTGAAGGTTGCTTACCTTTAATGCTTGAAATACCTCAATCCACGTTCTCTTTGATTTGAGTGTTTGTGTTGAAAAATCTGCTGTGTTTCTGATGGGTTTTCCTTTATACAGGATATGTTTCTTTTCTCTAGATGCTTTTAATATTTTGTTCTTGGGATGAATTTCTGGAATCTTGATTATTATATGCCATGATGTAGATTTATTTTGGTCATGGCTATTTGGACTTTTATATGCTTCATTTATTTGTATGTCAAATTCTTTATCAATGAGAAGTTTTCTGCCATTATTTTTGTGAAGAAGTTTTGAATGGCTTTTGCACTGAGACAGCCTTCTCACTGATTCCAGTCAATCTTATGTTTGTCTTTGCTTCATCCTGTAGCTGTTGCACTTACTTTTTTGTGGTTTCTTGCGATTTTTAAGATATCTGTCTTTTCTTGCTCACTAGTCATGTTCCTGTCTTCTAAATCTGATATTCTATCCTAACCTTCATTCAGTCTGCTGTGTATACTTTCAGTGGAGTTTCTAACCTCTTACATTTCTGTTTGAATCTGGTTCATTGATTTCATTTCTTGGCTATGTTTGACCTTCATGGTTTCCTTCATTTTTATGATCTCCTCTATTTGTTTTTCTGTGCATGCTTTAATTTTTATTATTTTGATAGGCATTTCTTTTTTGTAACTTAGAGATTATTTTTTCTATGACCTCTTCTATTTGCTTTTCACTTCTGCTGCCATCAATTCAGAGAGCTCCCTTTGTTGGTTTCCAATTTCCTCTCTTTGTGATCTGGACTTGTACTGGGTGGGCTGGGTGTTTGGGATTCCATTTTGCTTTTCATCTTGTCATTTTCTATTTTATTTTATTTTCTGTGTTGATGCTTGTACATTTCTTATGTTAGATAGCCTTATTACTGGTGTTGAGGTTTCCTAGGAAGTGTCTGTTCTTCAGGATGTCTTCTAGATGTAGGTAGTTCTCGGTCTTCATGACTATCCCAAGAATTTACCTTTCCAATATATTAAGACTGAAGAGTTGCTATCTATTTGACTTAGGGTTCATTCCTTTGGTACTGGACTATGGAGATGGTTATGATGCACTACAATTGCAGTGTTTACATATGGGGGCATGGGAGACTGATTATAGCATGTATGACACGCTGGGTAAAGTAGTTCAGTTGACAGTAACAATACAGTCAAGTACAGCTTGGCTACTAAAAAGCTGTGGTAACTACTAGCTTGATATTTATAACCATAAGAGGAAGGTCTGCAGAAATATAACATAATCCAACTTATACCAGGAACTTGTATGCCACGATTTTCCACTTAGTAGAGTGATTTTACTTGTTGGGGGGGATCAGGAGGATAGAAGGTAGGATAGAGAGATGAATGAAGTTAAATATAGTTGAAGGAAGGTTGGAGGGCACAGGATGATCATCCAGGTTCCTTGTAGGAAACAGAAGGGAAGAATTGCAAGAGAAGGCCTGGGAGTTTTGAAATGAACCAGAAAGAGAAGAGACAATGCTTACTCACATGAAAGTGTCAAAGTCAAGTGAGATAATTGACAAAATAGAGAAAGGGAACAAGTAGAATAATTCAAAAAGAAAGTTTGTTGGCTCCTATTGTTATTGTTGCATGGGATATTTCCATGCCTCCAATTCCAACTGTCCATTGTATATGCCTTAGCCAGGGTCCTACTGTGTCACTGGTGCTCTTGGAGTTCTCTGCACCCTGAATACTGCCAGTGGAGGGAGGGAGGAATAGATCTCAGACTTCTCTCATCAACTGTGCCATTCCAGGTCATTGAAGGAAGGGAGGAGCTGAACTTAGACTTCTCTCTCCAGCTGTGCTATCCTGGGACAATAGGAAATTATTTTGCTGGTCTTTGACTATTATTCCAAGAAAAACAAATCTTCTCTCATATTCCTCATGGCTAACTTCACTTACAAAAGAGAAAGACATCTAGTGAACATTGACTAAGAAAAAAAAAAAAACAGCTGTAAACTTTAGAAATTCAGGTAAAGTTTACTTCATTTGATCAGAGAGGTTGACTGTACCTGTTCCTCACCATATCTTAGGAATAATCTCCCTTCTTATTGAATTTGTTCTCCAGTGGATGCTTGAAGGAAAATGACTATTAATAACTCCATGTTCATATCCTTTCAGAATAATATTAAAAAAAAAAACACTTACTCCAAACATAAGGAAAACACTTCAGAGAATCTGGGTCCAGAGCCTATATTCCTAACAAGTGGTCCATGCTGCATTTTTCTCATTTTTATATGTATTACTTCCTTATTAGCTCTAGGTTTTAAAACAATGTCTCACCACTACTTATTTGGCTTGGGTTGCATGGCATTCTTGAGCCAGTCTACCTAGTTAGAATGAGCTTCAACAGTGGAGTTTGCTGATTCACCAGCTCTCAACTAATGAGCCAGCGATAGAGTAAATCTCATCACAAACGTTGATAATTCAAGAGGGAGTTACCTAAAGAAAAGTAAGATGTGTGTGTGTGTTTGTGTGTGTGTGTGTACACATGTGTGTTGCTGAGGAATGAATCCAGGCTTTCACATCTGAGCTATATACCCAGCCCTTTTTGTTATTATTATTAATTATTATTATTATTTCTTTCAAAACAGGGTTGCACTAAGTTACCCAGGCTGGGTTCAAACTTGCAGTTCTCTCAACTCAATTTTCCAGTGTAGGAATTACAGGCATGTGACACCATATCCAGTTAATGTTTTATGATTTAAAGAAAAAGAAAATGTTTTAGGGAGAGAAAACAGTGGCTTTCCATTGTATCTTTAATTCTTCTTGTCTTTTCATTCCTGCAGAGGTGCATATAATTAAGCATAAAGTGGAAAGTCATTTTGAATTATTTTCAGCTTATGTGGCCTTTTTTACTACTAGTGTAAAAAGAACATTCCCATCAAGCATTAGTAATTTACAGATTATATTTGGAACAAAATAATACTCTATATACCATTGCTTATACAATCTGGGCAACATGCAAATTATTTTACTTTTTCTTTGCTTTCTTTTGGCTGAATTTTCAGGCTATTTCAAACAACTAAGAAATACAGGATTTGCTTAAAGTAAATATGCCAATTATAAAGTAATAATAAATGATAAAATCTGCTTCATGAAAAATGTATATTTATATATACATAGATCTCTGCATATATATTTACACATACACATAACTGTATTAAAGAAAAAGTGTGTTGCTAAGAGACCACTGGAATGACATAGTCTTTATATTCATCTCATCATGAAATGATTGAATGCACACCATTTTCTACAAGAAGAATTGTCCATTTTTTGACTTCTGAAACCACTAAACACATTTAAATACCAAAATACATTATAGAAAAGCCCAATAATAATTCCATGCATTTCAACAGAGATGTTTTTAAATTTTCTAAGTATAAAGATGTATGTTTCATAAAACAAGTTCTTAAGAGGAATTAGCAGACTCTCAAGCTTCCAGATTGTAACTTAATAATCAAAGTGGAACCACTGCAATGCTTGTTTGAGGGTAGTGAGTCGGGGAGTGAACGTCCAATGAGATTGAGGCTGGCAGATGTCAATGTGTTCTAAAAACTGAATTAATTCTATGCATGACCCAATTTCATCAATGATATGTCGGAATTCATAAATCCCAAAGTCAAGAGAAAGAGTTAAGTCTCTGAGTCAAGAAATACACAAATTTATTGAATCTAAGAAATCTGGTTTGGCATTCAATTCAAGCACATCATCTTTTTTTCTCTTCTATCTATGATGTATCATCCTCCCAGATGGGTGGTCTATCACTTTTTAAAGTTCTTTAGAGTTGACTTATGCACAATGAACAGATGCTAAAAGTTGAAGTCCTTTCCTTCATTCTAGTATAGTTTGCTCCATCAGGCAGGAGTTTGTTCAGCTTGATGCATGACAACAGTAACAGGAGTGGGAGACAAGAGGAAGCGGAAATGCAACAAACAAGTAAATAAATGAACAAGCAAAAACAGTAAGATAGAGATAGCCAGATTATGAGCTTGATGTTTAGTTAGGCAGAATAATACCAGATCTATAGCACATTTAGATTATAGGGCTGGAGAAGAGGATGTCTGCCCCTTGCAGATGGGACAGCAATGTGAAAAAAATGCAATATGAAAATCAGATAGGCACAAAGATTTTGTAGATTCTAGAGTTGAAAGAGAGGATTTTCAAAAGATATTTTGTTGACATTAATGTGAGCTATTTATATGGCTCACTAGATTGCTGGGTGAGAAAATGTAGCAGGCTTTCACATCTGAGCTATATACCCAGCCCTTTTTGTTATTATTAGAGATCCTAAATGAGATAGAGAAGAAATGAGTCACCACCTTTCCCTTCTCCCAACTACAAGCTGAACTTCTGATCTGACTACCTGTCTTGCCTCCCTCTTCCTGCCTCCACCTCCCCAAGGGTGTCCTAGGGCAATAGCCCCCCGAGGTATTTCCATGGTCTCTGGAATTACTCTAGCAGGTGCCATCTAGGGTGCCCTGTGAGAAACGGGGCCTGCCTGACGGCCATGGTGTCCCTTTCTTCCTCCAGATGCTATTGCAGCTCTCTGAGAATCAACTAAAAAATTCTGCCTGACAGGGCAAAGGTGGAGAGGGACTGAGTCCCATTGCTGATACCCTCATGTTCCTGAACCCAGTGTGCCTTGGTCACCACAGCCAGTCCCCCGACATGATCCTCACAGACACTGCAGTCACAATGGCAGGCTGCCAGCTCAGAGGAAAGACTGGAGACACCAACCATGCAGCCCCTTGTCCTGCAGCTTGGCAGAGGTCCTCCATGACAGCTGTGGCTGTTCTAGTTGCCCCACTGCTACTCAGAGATAGTTGCCTTACTGCCCCAGGTTTGAAACACACATTTATCCTAAGTTTTCTGCCCTTGAGCTGCCCTTGATGACAGCCCTTTAACTTCCAGGTGACCTTGTCACTTTTCTCATTACTCTGAAAGTCTTCAAATAGATCAGAGAAAATAGGAAACTGTGTTGGTGTTGGCAGCTCCTGCTCTGTGTAGTCTGCAGTGCTCCCTCATGCTTTGGGGGTGCTTCCTGTGTTGCAGCACGGATGTCCATGAAGTTGCACTCGAGCCATCCCACTTTCTGCTCATGATTCATATCTCTGATTGTGTGGGCTGAATGAGTTGCAGTAAAAGAGCTGGTAACATAGAGAGTACTGGCTCTGAAGAGTTCCAGAGACTGATGACTGCGAACAGGAGCAATCAGTGAAGACCAGTGGCAACATGCACCAGAGACCAGCAGTGACGGGTGGCGAACAGCAGCAGTCAACAAAGACTGACTGCTGTCTGTGGTGACCTGTGGAGACCCTTGTGAAGCAGTAGAAGCTGCTGGAAGAGCTCCAGAGAGCTGCCAAGGATAAGGAGCTGATAGAGGAGGCCGGGAGCTGCCAAGAGCTGTAACACTGAGAGATATTACCCCGAGGGCCAAGAGCCACTGACACCCAGAGCCCAGCACTGCTAGCAATAAGAGAATCCATGCTGCTTATTTGTGGTTGTCACCTGAACTGAACAAAAGAAGGACTCTAGTCCAATTGGTGGTGTAAGCAAATAATAAAATAAAGAACCAATGCAAACTTTTAGGGGAAAAATTCCAAAAATAGGGAAGGAAAGTAAGACTATCAGTGAAGGTGCTCAACAGAAAAATGAATGGGACAGAGTAAAGAATTAATGAAATAAAAGATTTAACAATAGAAATCACTAAATTTGAATAACAAAGTGAAAATAAATTGAAAAAAAACTCAAAGAACTGATGGATTAATAAAAGCAAGTATTCATGCTATCAAATTCTTTGCTTGGGAAGGATGTCAATAAAGAGGAGGGAGAGGTGCTTTGCAAAAAGCTACAGCTTCTAAAATTTAGTAGAATATATAATCCTTCTTTCCAAAATTCTGGCTCCACTTTCAAGAATTAGTTCAAAGTTATCCCTTGGGAGACTTTCATTCTTCCACCCCCTGCCTATTCAATGCCCTTCTGTAAATGAATGTATTATAGTACTTACATGAATAATGTGTGAGTATTATATTTATTGGTTTAATCTGTAATATGCATTTATTCATCAGATGTTAATTAAGAGCTTCTGTAATTCAAAATGCAAAACAGTGATCTACTAAAAACAGAAATCATAGAATTCATCTTCTGCCCTCCCCTACTCTATTTTCCATAAATCCTACAGCATAATATGCTATTCATTAAAATCTACTTGAAGCTGGGTGTGGTGGTGCACCTATACTCCCAGCACTCAGGAGGCTGAGGCAGAAAGATTTCTATGAGTTCGAGGCCAGTCTCATCTACATAATGAGTTCAAGGATAGTCTTAACTACATAGCAAGACCCTGTTTTTAAAAACAAAAACAAATCTGCTTGACTAAATGAGATTTAATATTAGAATATTTACAAAAACTGTCACTTAAAGCCCTTTGGATCTCAAAATAAATTTAGAGACATCATTATGTTTATATGACACATATATGATACACATTTAAAATGAATGATGGTGATTTTTTTTTCCTTCAGGTTGCTACAGTGTGCAAACTTTGTCTGACTTGGGTAATAAATATCAACTTTTATACCATATGCCTTGTTTATCCTATGCATCTTCTCACAGAACTTTCTGTGAAATTAATGACATTTCTTGCCTACTTTGTATGCTAAAAATAATTCTTTTGATAATAATACTCATAAATTCATTGTGTTAGCCCTCAAATGCCAAAGTTTGGCTGGTATCTTTGGGTTGTAAAAGAAAGTGCAGCACTGCACAATGGAATTCTGTGACATTCCACTCTTCCGCCCACAAAGAAATGATGGAATGAGGCTCATGTCTGCCAAGGGCAGAGAACAGGATACTGCTAGATTTCCACAGTAAAAGAGCAGAGGGCTCATCAGGAAAGATTTCAAAAGTGAAGGACACTCTTCCAAGTAGCATATGGAGAACATCACCTAGCCAGCAGGACAAATTAATGGTCCCATAATAAAATATGTTTTCACATGCTATTAAAGCTGTTGTCACACTTCATTGCATAGATTACTGGAAGTTTTTGGTGATGGAAGGTGAGGTCAGTTTTCTGAACCATTCTGGGCTAGGAGTGGGCAGTTTTTACCCATTAAGTCCTCTAGAGCTCACAGAGTGCTCTGCATTATTTGATCACTTTTTACAAGGTAAATAAATGATGGTCCTTCCACACATAGACCTGGAAGTAGAACTGCAAAATGGTGCTGCTGCATACAGGACTACATGGGGCTCCATCCAGATGACAAAAGCAGAAAGGTGCTTGAATCCCATTAGGAAAACCAGTTACTTATTTATGCATTATCTGGTTTATGAAAGATGGCTTTCAGTCTCTGTGATAGGGAGAGAGAATTGACACTGGTGACACCAAAGACTCTCAATGTGTTTACATAGAAATTTGCCTGGACCTGCATTATGAACCAGCAAAGAATTGCAGTAAAAATTGCAACCTGTTCTACTCAATGATCATTCAGCGACCAAGTTAGAGATCAGAAAAACATGTTTTTCATTATCTGACAATGTTTGATTGTAAAAGTTTCACACTTAAAGATTCCAAATATGGAAAAAAATTGACTTATTTAATTTTTACAGCAATGGTTACTTAGCAATATTTGATATTTCAATATATAGATGCCAGAAACTGCACAAATATGATGGAGGTAGAAGTATTAGGAATTAGAAATAATTCTGCCAATATTGGATCTGCATCTCCCTTTCCACATCACGCAAATTATTACATCTTTGAAAATTATATTGATTTTGTATTTTAAACTAAGAAAAATATATGAAGGCTCTATCAGATTCCTTTTTAAATTTTCCAGTCATTTGTATGTCATAAGCTGATAGCTTCTTCTTTAATACAAAGCATGCAATATGTTAAAAGTATTTATATTTTGTTTTTTACAAAGTAAACTTGCAACAGCTGCCTGAAGAGTCGGGGTGAAAGAATGTATAAAAGCCATCTTGTGTTGGAGAGCTGGAGGATCTGGTCAAAATCTATGTCCTGGAACTCACAACAGAGTCCTGATCGAGTCCATATCTGGAAGCCAAAGGGTCTGGAGTAGAAGGCAGAAGGGTCTGCGCTGGAACCCTGGGATGGACATTCAGAGGTGGTAGCAAGCACTGGAGCTTCTCCACAGAAACAGAAGTGGGACTTTCTTCTTCTTTTCCTTTGATTTCATATAGGCTGCAAGCCTATTGGTTGGTGTCACCCACATCCAGGGTGGGTCTTCCTTCCATTATTCCAGCACACTCAGAGCTGTACTAAACAAATCTGCTAGGCATTTTGCATTTAAATTGATATGATATTAGGTACATATGTGTAATTTCCTTATAATCTGTCCATGAGTTTTTATGCATTCCTGTCAGGCACTCTGTATATTAGAAACCATGTACTAGTTTATCACTAAATTATTCTGGCTAAACAGATGAATGCTTTATTTGTCTTAGATGTACCACAACCCCTGCAGTTGATCCGATCATAATTTATTATTGTAAAAGAAGGGATGTGATGTGATTTTTTTAAAAGTTTTTCTTTATTCAAAGCATTAACAGTTTTTACTTTTGTTAAAATCTTCTCTCAGACTCCATGCTCTTTCTTTTATGCACCTAAGACTCCATTTTCTGAACCGAATCTTACAGATGTCTGCATTCAGCTGTGACGGGACTGTGTAAGGACAGCAAGGTCATGTTATCAGCGGTCAAAGTATAAGCTGACAGTTTGAAAAATCGGAGAGTGGGTGTGCACAGTGATGTATAGTTAATTGGACCATTACGGTGGACCTCACACAATTTCTGAAACAAGGATATGGGCTCCAAAGGAAAAAGAGAAAGTAAGAACCTGCATTGCATTAAGTTCTTATATTTTAAAATTAGTAATGGAGTGCAGTACCTGATTCTACACACAAATTTTGTACTTTTCAGGGCATAGGGTCATGTTCCACTGGTGAAGTTTTTGAGAATTTTGCAATTACTCAAACAAAATGAGAAAATCTAGCTATTTCTTTCATTTAAAAATTTAAATCATTAATAGAATACATGAAGTAGTCAATACTGATGATCAAATAAGCATAGAAAATGTATTTTACCTAGAGCTTAAAGGCTTGTGATTGAAATAAAAGTTAATAGTATTTTTGGTATAAAAATATCCATTCAAATATGTAATGTGAAAGATTTTGCAAAATGGGCACATTTCTTCTCTCTTATTCCCAAAACCTTATCTAAATAATAAATTTAGATAAGTGCTGATTCCCTTCAATAGATCTAAAAAATCATAAGCATATGTAATATACAAGTATTATTCACGATTAAAATAAATAGATATACATAATTGATTGTTTCTGGAGGATCAGTGTTAAATAAACATAAAATGAAGTAAAGTGCTCTTGAAATGTTCATAAGGAAGAGGAATCAAATTATGAAATCTAAAAGAAAAATTACCTCCTTTGTTATTCTCTGTACCATGAGCATGTATCCTAGCTCCAGAAATTATTCATGGAGTGTATGTGTATATATCTACTTCTACACATTTAGTAGGTCTTTTAGATGTTGCATCAAATCTTGCATTAACCTCTGTTTTTCAGTACTTAGCAGAACAGAAGTGTATCTGAAATTTCTGGCCAAGTAAATCCTCTAGAATGACTTGAATGGAACTGTAACACCTCGTCTGCCTTTGGAAGACATCTTTTTGGGGGGAAGGGCACTGTGCCCTGATGTAGTTCATTACCATGTAAAAGCTGATAGATAGTATAAGAGATTTCAAATGCCTCCAAATATGCATTTCCCACTCTTCTCTTTGAAGGAATCAGTACTTCAATCCTAGTTACCTCACTTTTCTCATTCTTAATCTGTTGGGTTTCTTTGATTTTTGCATTATCTTGTTCGGTGACTTTTCTTTGTAAAAGACTCTCCTTACAATGTATTTTTCATTTTACAAATTCTCTCATACTTTATAATATTTCAACCCTAAACTACCAGTTACTATATTTTAAAACAGGTAATAAAAATAAAGTGTAGAAAGATTAAGTGGCTTCCCAAGACCCATGCTTCGGGAGGCCAGTGAAGTGGAGGGTCAACATTTACATCTCTCGCAAAGTAGGTTTAGCCTTTTTTGGAGGTGGTCTAGACAAATGGACAACTACCCTATATAATTTCCTGTTAGTCTATATTAAAGTGACAGTAAGCTAAAACTTGTAGATTTTTAAGTAATAGTCTTATTGATTTCTTATTTGAATGATTGGAAAATAGAAACCCAAGTTAAAGTTGATATTATTTAGTCATTTGTAGGAAAATGGATGCAATGTGAGACCACAGTACTAAGTAAAATAACTCAGACACAGAAGGTTGAATATCACATGT
>RJWT010050194.1:0-10887 GCA_004365215.1 Cuniculus paca | reverse complement strand
AAATATCTTGATTCCTCTGTTTTTTCCATTCCCTTCCCCTGTTTTCAACCTCTCTTCCTTTCCTTATTTAAAAAGGTTTGTTTCTATGATATTTCCACATGTGTCTAATTTAAATATTTCACTTAACAATGTGGTCTCAAGATCCATTCATTTAGCTGTAAATGTCTCATTTATCTTTATGACTGAGTAGTACTCCATTGCATATATAAGAAGCCACATCTTATTTATCCTTTCATAGATGAATGGGCATTTGTGTTGTTTTCTAGATGTAACCATTATAAACTGTTCTGTTATATATGTGGGTGAGCTAACATCACTGTGGTATGATGCTTTTGATTTTTGGGGGAAGAAGGGAGATACCTGGATCAAAAGAGACCTCTAGCTCTAGTTTTTTTAAGAATTGCTACACTGATTTCCAGAGCAGTTGCACTAGTCAACTGCTATGTGGAGAAGGGTTCTTTTCTCCACATAGTATTGCCAGCATTTGTTACAGGTTGATATCTTGATAGTCATTCTTTATGGAGTGACAAGGAATCTCAGGATATTTTAATTTGCATCTCTCAAATGACCAGTGGTGTTGAACATTTTTTCATATATTTATTTGCTGTTTCTATTTCTTCATCTGAGAAGTATATATTCACCTCAGGTGCTCAAGACAAGGATGTCCACTATCACCACTCCTATTAAATGCATTTCTAGAAATACTAGCCAGAGCAATTAGACAAGAGAAAGAAATAAAAGCTTTAAAGATAGGAAAGGAAGAAGTTAAATTATCATTATTTGTATATGACATGATACTCTGCATTGACAATCTCAAAAGCACCACTAAAAGACTTCTAGATTTAATAACCAAAGTTAATCTCATAGAGGGATACAAAGTCAACACTCAGAAATCAATAGCATTCCTGTACACAGATAAGAAACTCACTGAGAGAGAAATTAGACAAACGATGCCTTTCACAAGTGTCCAAAAAAGCCAAAATACTTTCAAATTGATCTTACAAAAGAAGTAAAAAAATCTCACAGGGACTAAGCTCAACAGAAGTACCTGCCTGGAATGAGTGAAGTCATGATTTCAATTCCTGGTAAGAAAAAATCTCTACACTGATAACCACAGTACTTTGAAAAGGAAGATCAAAGAGGATATCAGAGAATAGAAAAATATCACTTCCTCTTGGGTAGGAAGAACCAACATTGTGAAAATGGCCATACTTCCAAAATTGTTATTCAAATTTAATGCAATTCCGGTCAAAACAGCATTAGTGTACCTCAGAGAACTAGCCTAGAGAAAATGTTGCTAAAATTAATTGTGAAGAAGAGACCTAGAATAGCAAAAACAATTCTAGACAACAAAAGCAAGTCAGGGGGCATCAAAATCCCTGACTTGAAATTATACTGCAGAGCTACTGTAATAAAAACAGCATGAGATTTGCAAACAAACAAGCAAAAACAAGAAAAAAAATCACCTGAGGTTTAATAAAACGGATTACAACATGCAGAAACAAATTCAAATACACTCAGCTACCTTACCTTTGACAAAGGGGCCAAATTCCTTCACTTGAAGAAAGATAGTCTCTTCAGTAAATAGTGATAGAAAAGTGAATTTCCATGCTCTGAAGACTAAATCTATAATATTCTGATATAATTTTTAAATAAAAATATACAAATCTTTTCTGATATTGTCAAACTGAATTATTTTCCATTTTCTTAGACAATCAGGCTTTCATATTTAATAATTATGGTGGCTTTTTCAAACGCATGATTTTGATTTTGTTAATTTAGTCTTATTTTGTTAATTTTGTCTTTTCTGTCATGTACTTTATCCTCTAACCTTTACTACTCCTTTACTTTTTTTTTAAATTTAATTTTCCTCTAGTTCCTCTGGATATACTAGTAATTTTTTTATTTTAGAACATTCATATATAGTGGTTGTCTGCAGTCATATGTTTCTCTCAGTATTACTTAACTGTGTCTCACAAATTTGACTATATGTGACTATATTTCATTTTTGTTCAGAATAGTTCTACTTTTCCTTGTTTTTTGATTTATATTTTTTACCTATTGGTTGTTCAAAACTCTCAACTTTATCTCTAAATATTAGCAAGTTTATTAATTTATTAGTTGGGAACTTTTAGCCAGATTTATGTTGAGGATCAAGAATAAAGAATCCAACAGAATGATTTAGAATGTTGTGCATTTGGCCAGAAAGGAAGCTCCAGTAAAGTTGTGGATTGCAAAGATAGATCAGAGAAGATCTTGACTGCTTAGAAGCAATGGGAGACTAGAAGACATAACCATAGGGCATCATTTTTTCCCCAATTTTTTATTATGGTAGAATACGCACAGCAAAAAATGTATCATCATATCCATTTTTAAGTGTACACTTCAGCAGTATTAAGTACATTCGCATTGTTGGGCAACCATCATCATTACGACCTTAGGGCATCATAAGAAACAGCAGGACCCCACTCTTTTCAGTCTCAAATCGCAAAAGTGAAAATGCTTACTTTGAGAAGATGGCCCCATCACACCATGTTTCAGAATGGTGGCAGCATGCAGATTTTTTTTCTTTATAATTAAATTCAGAGTGCTCAGTGACTCAGGCACTCAATCTCTTCAACCAAGAGAGAGGGAAGCCTGGCTACTGCTCCAGCTGGTAGCGACCTTGGCATCACTCACATGGTCCTGTCTTTAAGTGTATGCAGAATGTAAGAGTTGCAAGTTCAGTAAAACTTCCACCCAGATTTCAGAAGAAGGCCTGGAAAACCAGAAAGTATGCCCCTGAGGACAGTGTGCAAAGCTGTGTGTAAAGTCAAAGGTGTATGGAGACTCCAGAAGTTTGGAGAAGCCAGGAACTTGTATCTTCTGAGGAAAACTGCAAGGAGGGAGCAGAACAGGCCCAAGAGAAAAGCCATGGGAGCTACAACCACCAAAAGTGCCAAAGAGGCAGAGTCAATCAAGCTATTTGGAGTTCACATCTTGCCACAGATTTCCTTGGATGCTGCACTTGTACCTATAAGACTTAATATTTGTCCTGCTGGATTTTGAACTTGCTTTGGACCCATTTCTTTGTATACCCCTATCTATAACTTTTGGAATAAAAATATCTATATTGTGTCACTGAATGTTTAAATTTTTTAACATTCTTTTCATTTGTACAGGGTCTCAGAACTAAGAGTTTGCCTTAAATCTCAGAGGAGGCTTGAGACTTTTCAGCAATTTGAAACTCTTAAGACTTTGATCATTTTCAGAAATGAACTAAATGACATTTTCATAAAGAAATGTGCATTAATCTTTAGGAGACCAGGGGTAGAATATTATAGTTTTTGTTTAGATGTCCCCCAAAGCCTAATGTGATCATGACAGGCAGCATTCTTGGAGGCAGCTAAATCTAGTTTGTGATTGATTCATGGTCCATTGCTGGGATTAATCGTGTTAGTGCTACACCTGCCCTACGGCAGGTAGCCTGCATACAATATAGGGGACAGAAAGAGGATTGTCCCCTCTGTCCCTCTCTCCCTTGTTGCCTTTTCTGTCTTGCATCTCCATGAACTGTAACCCATCTGCCATGTGCCACTCTGCCTTGGAGCCAGCTAATTATGGACTAAAGCCTCTACAAACTGTGAGATAAATAAACCTTTCCTCTTTTAATTTTAGGTGTCTGGTATTTTGTCTCAGCAACAGTAAAAGTGACTACAGCAGTGATTCATGTCAATATAGTGTCATTAACATGCAGGTTTGTGTTCAGTAAGAATTCTCTAATCTTTAAGTGGGAAGCTGTATGCATATATCATGTATCTGTGTTGTGTGTGCACATGTGCATGCATATGCATCTGCGCATGCATGTGTGCATGTGTGTTTACATCTAATCCTTGGTACTTTTTAGTAGTTCAATTTGGAGTTTAGTCTTCATTGATTTTCCTTGGATTTTCAGAGCTGACATTTTATTTCACACTCACTAGTACTGCAGAGCACATGAAAACTGAAAATTATCACAAATTCATACTGTGACTTAAAAGAGTATCATTAGTTATCAAGTTAACTATTGTAGTCAGTATTTACAAGGAAATAGATTTAATACAGCACACATAATTTATAGGATTACATTATAATATTCACCCAAAGAGTCAAATGCAGAAGACTGAAAGAGATCTGTACATGTACTAGGGGACCAAAGAATCCATCTGAGGGCCTGAACCCCATGGCAATGTCCTGCACCAGTTCAGCTGGACACCAGGAGCCCATGTTAATATCCTCCGTGAATTCAGCTGGAAGCCTAGAACCTACAACACTGTCTCATGCAGGTCTGTATCAAGGATCTACACCAAGAAGGCCTGAAATTCAGCAGTGAAAGCTAGAAAGTCTGTGCCAGTGAAATGAAGAATCTATGCCACCAGGCTGAGAAATTTGCACTGGAATCACGAAGTGACACTCCAGGCAAGGACCAGAGCTCCCCTGAGAAAAACTAGTGATCCTCAGTGATAGCAAGGATTTGAACTCATCTGATGATAACAGCTGAAATTAGGAAAACCAGCATGACAAATTTCTTCAGTAGAATCAGCAGCACACCATCGTGCCCTTCGTTTCTCCTTTTATGTTGTTGGCAACAATCCTCAGGTGGGCCTTCCACACCCAGGATCATGCTAATTCAGTTCAGCTGGGTGTTATAAGCTGACCATTAGTTAATCCATCACATTAATAAAATAAAATTCTACAAAAGTTATTAATAATTATAACTATTGATGTTGAAACAAATGCTAGATTAGATTTGAAACTTGAATAAAGAAGGACACAATAAACTACTTGTTCTTCAGGTTATCATTATTATTTTTTGCTGCTAATAGCAACATAGAATGTAAGTCTATTTCACACAAACTTAATGTAAAATTAAATCTTGCTTTTCGTTTGCTGTTAGCATATATGTCCATATTTGAATACATTTAAAGTCACTATTTTTGGCTTACACTAATACCCAACTTTTCAAATAAACTGAGCTCTAAATTGTAGAAATCACTCATTTAAACTTGTGACATTTGTGATCTGTGTGATGCCCACCACTAATTGTAGCAGTGTTCTTCAGGGGTGTAAAATGTGAAAAGGTCTTAATCTCTATCCTCCCTGTCCTTCTATTTAAAGATACATTCTGAGATCATAATTTAAAAGCAACATACAATGTATGGTTCTCAATTCAGCATTTGTCTGTATAATTAAAAAAATATAGATTTTCTAGCCTTTTGGATAATAAGACTGTATAACTTCTTTTCCTTTTGCCTTAGGCAAAGAACTACTATATGATTTATCCTCTTCACTTGCCTTTCTTTTAACAATATGAACTTTTTCTCAGACGAGTGCAGTGCTGCGTGTGACCCCACAGAGAAAGAGATTTCTTTTTAAGGAATGTGTACAAAGTACTTAATAAGTCATGTCATTCCATGATTTACTGTATATTATATTTTCAGCGACTACAGTTAACTTTCTTGGTCTCTAGATGCCAACATTTTAATAAAAACAAGACATTTTCAACAAAATGTCAGAAACAAAGTGATCAAAGTGCTGTGGGAGCCGTTTGGCAACAGTTTGAGCTTTGAATTTCCTATTCAGTTTCCAAAACATTCACTTAAAAAGCATTTATTGAAGCTGAACTGCCTTTATCAGCCTGATCAGAGCTCCATAAAGAGCATGCATGATTCAACTGCTTTCCCAAGCTTTAAAAAATATAACTTTGATATATGCCTCACAAGTGCAGCACAATAGTTTTCATGCTCACGTTTGTTAAGATTTAGTGCAGCCATTAAAGAACAGAAGGGCTCTTTGGTGGCAATCCTCAGACACACCAGATATCCCAAAGCAAAACCTTCTACAAATCAGAGATTAAGGTACTGACAAAAATTTCCACTTGATTGCAGTTTTCCCCTTTAAACCTTATATCAGGAGTGACTATCTTTTCGATCAAATCTCTCAGAGAGGTGAATAGATAGTTTCTTTCCCTCTTGGAGGAAAATATCAACTGAGAGATAAAAAGTGACATTTTATGTCCCTTGTCCTAGAGTCAGTCAATTTATTTAAAAAACGGTGGGTGAGCCTGACCTATACATGAAGTTGGTGGCATGTCTCTTGTCAGGTATTGATCACTTAAGTCTTTACTGTTTGCCCAATGCAATGTAGCTAATAATCTGCTTTTATTTAGTTTGTGGGTTTGAATTCTTATCTTGGCTTTGCTGATTTCTCTGGGACCTATTAGATCTTGCTTTTGCTGTGTAAATGGCTATGGACATTAAGCTTGCTGAAGCACTTTTCCTAGACAAACACTCTCTGTTTTCCATCAGTTCATGTATCAAGTGGTTTGCATGCAGATAAGGTACATTTGGAAGCAGCAGGTGCCATCAATCTTCATGACTTTGCTATATACCCCATTTCACCTCTACCTGGTTCAATGGGGGATTGGGAAGGATGGCTGAGCAATCCGGCTCTTCTCTTTGACTGGCATCAGGTATTTCTATCTAATGCACCTCAGTATTTTGGGTGTTGATGGTGGATGCTTTTAAAATTGGACAGAGGGTGACATGGTGCAATGTCCCCCAGTGTTTTGATACATGAGACATCTCTATTAGCTTTCAAAATTGTGTTTTTGAATGTTATTCACAAATCAGAAGCAAAACTAAATTTGATTTGGTTATATATACTATCTACTCATATTATTGTGTCAAATTTTTTATGGTTATTGTAGGGTTAGAATAATGACTGTACTTCCTTAATGTCTTTATCAAGTTTCTGTATTTGTTGCGGAACTGAAGAAGACAAGTGCAAAATATAAATGATATTTATCTTTTTCACTTCACTTATTAGCATTCTAATGTTCTGCTATAAATGAGTTGAACTTCAATCACTTTAAGGTAACAGTTGATATAGTTTGAGGAAATTCTAATATGCATTACAGTAAAATTGCTATTGCATAAAACTCTTCACAAGAGTGATGTTCTTATCTGCTTTTAGTACCTTTATATAAAGACATAGATAATATAGATAGAGAGATACATAGGTGGATATACAATATATAGATATACAAGGAGAGATGTACTGTTATAGCATAAATCAAGCTCAATTAATTCATCAATTATGTTCATAGATACTTTGCTATTTAATAGATACTTTGCTGTATCTATGGTTTATAGTTCTTAACTGAAAGAAATTACTGAATGCTAAATTTAAATAATATTACTGTCTATAACAACCACAACTTTCCATTTTATTTTTATTAAAATGTTGTCATAATTAGAATGTCTTACAGGACTTCTTATAAATAGAAGAATAAGAAAATAGTATATTTACATTTTCATTTGTAAATTACATCCAAAAGACATTTGTATAAGTCATTCATGTTTCAGTAAAATATTTCAGAACCATATTACATACATGCATTAATGAGGATGACAGAAGTTAAAATGTACAGCTACCCAAAGAAATGTTCTAAATAATATTTCCATATAGAAATTTAGATTCTTTCAAAATAATATAAAATCCTTTATTACTCCATTTGTTCTAATGCTTTGTTTTATAACTAAATATTTATTGAAGATTACATGAAAAGTTCACAAGTTCACAAGTTGTGGATTCCAAATAATTGAACAAAATTAGAATAGTGAAAGAAAACTGTATTTTTGTACATATGTATGTGCATGTAGGCTTCTTACCAAAATACATAATTCTTGATGCTTACTTATTGAAAATAGAAGTTGCCAACTGGAATATGCTATAATTTTCTTTAAAGATCATAAATTATGTATATATTATTGATAAGATACATAAAATAGTAGTTTTTGGGTTGGGGACTTAGCTCAGCAGCTCAAAGCACTTGCCTGGTAAGTGTGAGGTTGTGAGTTTGATACCAAGTATCAAAAAAAAAAAAAGAGCCAGGCGTGGTGGCTCACGCCTGTAATCCCAGCACTCGGGAGGCTGAGACAGGTGGATCCTTGTGAGTTCGAGAGCAGCCTGGGCTACAAAGTGAGCTCAAGGCCAGCCTGAACAGCATAGTGAGACCCTGTCTCAAAAACAGGGCTGGGGATCTAGCTCAGCGGTCTAAGCACCTGCCCGGCAAGCGTAAGGTCGTGAGTTCAACTCCTGGTGCCGCAAAAAAAAAGAAAAGAAAGAAAGAAAAAGTAGCTCTTTTGTGTTACAAAACTAAAATTATCAGAATTTAAATGTGCTTTTTAAAACATGTAATATTGTAACATAGCCCTATTGTTTCTAAATAAAATTTTTGTTAGTAAATTTAAATTAATAAGTATTCATTGTGAGTAGCTAAATTTGTAGGCAAAATTTGCCTGACCTTCTATTTATCTTTATATCTTCCTTTATGAATGAATATTTGGACATTTAAAAATATATATATGTTGAATTCTTCGAGGACTCTTCCTTCCCTTCTCCATTCAATTATGTGGTAGCAACAGGGAGAAGTTATATTTGAATGCAACCTATAGACTTTACATGATTAATACAAGGATAGACACTGAGTACAATGTTAAGTGATCAGAATTATTTTTTGGAACTTTTCCATAGGTAAATAACAAAATAAACTTTTTGTGTGAATTAACATGTCAATGTTCACAGTATTCATTGTAATGTCTAATATGTGACAGGTGCTCAACGTCAGTTATTATTAAATTTAATTATCATTAGTAGCAAGTTTAGAGCACAAGATAGTCAAAATACTAGTTTTAATGTTTAAAAGCCATTCATGCAATTTAGTGCACAAACAGGTTCCCACGTGCAGCAGTAAAAATGCAGAAAAGAACTGAGGACCATAGAGAGGATTGAACTGTCACAATCATTAAACTCAAATAAAATTGAACCCAGGCAGGTCACATATATTTGAAGGTCAGGACACTGGTTGGAAAATATTGGGATCCCAAGATAGAATAGTCATCTATGGCATATTTAATTAGACAGTCTTGTCCATTCAGAGTCTCCTTAATGTACTGGAGCTGTAAGATGGACCACTTTCTCCATATTATGTATTAACACACTCTTTGCTTGAGATGTTTCAGAGCTCTCTGCTGCAAGATAACCTAACTCTGTGCCCAGCCAAGATGCTCCCACTTCTTAGGGTTATAGGTAAAGCTAAGTGACACCAACTACTGAACACATGCTGAGCCTTGTCAGAGAAGAAAAATGACATAAAACTAAGGATGTGAAACACGTAGCTGGCATGCACCACAGGAAAAGTGTGGGAAGGATTGAATTTTCAGCTTCTTCAATGAAGAATGAATATATTAATTTGAGGCATTGACCTGGTATACAATATTTAATCATTTGGAAATAACCTTTTTATGCAGGGAAGATTTGTTCCTAGGATGGCCCATACAAACATTAACAAAATGATGGCCAGCTCAAATAATATTAAAATATTTTAATTGTCATTGCACACAGTAAAGGAATTATAAACCCAAGAAAATGGGCTTGTTGGACAATTTTACAAAAATGACTGATACTTTTCAGATGATTAGAATTTCAGAGTGAAGTCCAGACATGCACAAATCTCAAATATGCTAGTACTATGCTAGTGAGTGGGACAGGCACTTCACTGAAAGTGTGGAGCAGACTTTCTAAGTCTCTCATGATGATATAGAGTCCCCATGATAATTATGCTTCATTGACGCAATTTGGCTAGCAGGAATCTGGAAAACTACAGTGTAAGTATTGACTAGTCAGGTACCAATTATTGCTATCTTTGGCTTCATTATTAAAGCAAATAGGGGAGCCTATTTTACAGATATAGAAATGTGTCCCCTCATTATAAAATATGTCTTGACAAGCAAAATAATTCAGAAAATATTATGAGTCAAAGATTCTACTAATTTTCAAAAATTCAATAAAAGCAAAATTTAATGTCTAGGGGTTGGAGGGAGGTGATCATGTTTTTTTCAATTCTTAGGACTGTTTTTATACCCCAATCTTTAAGAGTTAAAATCTCCAGAGGAATAATATTGCAGTAACCATGAAAATGTACAAGTAAAATATATTTATACTAGAGAAAAATCAGTGCTCTAATATTTGAAGATTATTAGAGACACAGCTGTTAATAACTGAGAACATGGAGAGTATTAGTGACCTTCTTATTAGATTGATATGTAATAAATGTTGTAAGTAGAATCCTGTCCAATTTTTTGTTCTCACTGTCTCTATTAGTTTCATTAAGCTAACCAGTGGTCAAATTCCAGTCCCATAAACATATAAACATAATAGTTGGTAGTTGATCTCTGGTTGCCTGCAAAAGCATCAGAGCATGGATAATAAAGCCAATGTAGAAGTATTTTTAAAATTAGTAAAGATTTTAAGAAACTACTGTGTAGCCAGCCATGATGGCACACACCTGTAATGCCAGTCTGAGGTTAGCATGTGCTGCATAGTGAGTTAAAAGCCAGCCTAGACTACACAGTGAGATCCTGTCTCAAATGAATAAATAAATTTTAAAAAAGTGTTTTAAGAAACTAGTGTTCATAAAAGATTTCACAAGAGAACGATGTTTAGAGAAAACTTACAATATTCTTTCAGAGAAAAAAATTAAAATATACTACATCTTTCATCATGAAGAAGGAGCAATGCTTTCAATGCCTCATTGTATCCTTGAGACAACATATTCTCCACTTGAAAATGTGCCACACCACAAATTGTATGATCTAAGCAACTTCCAGATTTGTATGGAGCCCAGAGTCCAAAGGCACTCTGAATTCATTTTTCAGTAGATTTGATATAAAGCAAAGTATATTATGAATATTATAATAGTTTACTTTTAATTAAAATATGTTTATGTATTAAACATGAGTTATATGAATAAGAATAAGACCCTTGTTAAAACAACCATTTTCATTTGCTTGTCACACAGACCAA
>RJWT010050193.1:0-10875 GCA_004365215.1 Cuniculus paca | reverse complement strand
ACTTGTATTTCTTATGTACCTACATAGTTTTAAGACCTAACACATTGAGGAATCTTTATAGATTTTTGTAGAATCAGACTATGTTGTTTGTAGACACATGAATGTTCTGCTAGCCCAGTAAGTTGAGTGTTTGGTGTCAAAATTCGTCCGCTGACTCTGTAACCCAGCCGCAAGACTGCAGTTCATCCTGTGTGAACTCAACCTCAATGTCATAAACAAAATCTGGATCATTCTTCTTCTTCTTCTTCTTCTTCTTCTTCTTCTTCTTCTTCTTCTTCTTCTTCTTCTTCTTCTTCTCCTTCTCCTTCTCCTTCTCCTTCTCCTTCTCCTTCTCCTTCTCCTTCTCCTTCTCCTTCTCCTTCTCCTTCTCCTTCTCCTTCTTCTTTTTCTCAAAGAGTTCATCCATGACACTCTTTCTGTTGGCAATCTCCTTGTCATCTGATTTGTTCATGTCTTCCTGAGGCTCAGTGAGTGTTTCCTGCAGAATTTGTTACATGATTGCTGCCAGACTCTGTCCACATAAGTGACCGCTTAGAAGAGTGAACATCTTCTCTAGCTGCTTTGGGGATACCAGTTCCAGGTAACTCTTGTGGCTTGCATTATTCTTTAATTGTTCAGCAGCTCTGGTGTAATCTGAGAACTTGGAAACATTGGGGACTGGCATGATGCACTGGCGAGTCTTCCCCTTGACTTCATGCTCATAAATTAAGATAACAGCTAGAGGCTGGAATCTACATTCCGCATTTCTTGGCAGTGCACATCGTTCTCACATATATTTCAGGATAAATCAGACGCAATCTGATGTAAATGTGTCAGCTGCATAGTAATTTCCTGGGCCTCAGGGGCTCATGCTAAGGCTTCTACTCGGGTCACCAAATCTGAGGCAGAGCACTCTCGGGGTGGCAGGAGGTATAGGCAGGCTCCCTCTTGCGTTCACAGCTTGTCTCGCAAGCCCTTCGTGGGTGTCCAGCCTCCGGAGCTCTGGCTGCCCCGGCAGCGGCCTGGCTGCTCATCACGGCGGCTGGGCTCAGAGTGTTAGTGTATTTTAAAGAATATCACAAAAATACATGTGTGTTGGCAGTGGGGAGGGGGCACAGAGATTCCATGCCCTCTCTAGGTATACCCCTCTCCGGGAGCATCCAGAAGCTCTCTAAGGCCTGTCCTTTCCAGTCCTCCCAGCCCAAGATTCAGCATTGAACTGACTGACGCTCTACCACTGAGCTACATCCCTAGAATTTTTATTTTATTCTAGAGACAAGCTCTCACTAAATTGCCCAAGCTGGCCTTGAAGTGGCGATCCTCCTACCTCAGTGTCCTTAGTAGCCAAAATTACAGGCATGTGCCACCACCGTTTTGTTCTGTTTTGTTGTGTTGTGTTGTGTTTTACACTGGGGATTGACCCAAGGGCCTTCACATTGAGCCACATCCCAGTATTCTTTGGGGCAAAAGGGGTTAGTCCTTTTAAAATTTTATAAATTTTATTTATTAATTTTTTTCAAATCCATTTTATTCCAAAGGAGAAAAAGAAAAAAGAAGGGAAAAAAAAGTAAAACAAACTTTCAAAACACATCAATCAAGGGGCAACAATGATACACACATTGTGCATTGTCATCCCCAAATCATTCACCCAGAGCACAGGACATCTGCATTCAATTGTCCTAACAATAATGGCACAAATCTTTCTCTTCAGTGAACACTGAGAAAGGAGTAGTATAACTATCTTAACTATTTTTAATACACATATATGTATACATATACATGTTTTCTTTCAGCTCCTCACACTAATGAGACAATACAATGTTTACACAGGTGTGTCTTATTTATTTCACTTATGAGTATAGACTCAAGTTGCATCCATTTACCAGTAAGTCTCCACTTTATCCTTCTTTATGGCTGAGTAGTACTCCATTGTATAAAAAGAACACATTTTTTAAAATCCATTCCTCTGTCATTGAACATTTAGGTTGTTTCTGAGATCTGCTATTACAAATTGTGCTGCTATAAACATGGGTTTACATATATCACTGCAGTATGATGTTTTTAATTCTTTTGGGAAGATACCCAGAAGGGGAATAGCTGGGTTGAATGGGACCTCTAGTCCTAGTTTTTTGAGGACTCTTCACACCGATTTCCACAGTGGTTGCACCAATCTACACTCCCACCAACAGTGGAGAAGGGTCCCTTTTTCCCCCACAGCATTTGTTATTGGTTGATTTCTAGATAATAGCCATTCCTTCCAGGGTGAGGTAGAATCTCAGTGTTGCTTTAATTTGCATCTCTTGAATGACCAGTGTTGAACATTTTTTCCACATATTTATTTGCTGTTCATATTTCTTCATCTGAGAAGTGTATATTCATCTCAGATGGGCATTTTTGGATTGGATCTTTAAATCTGGGAGGACTCTTTTTTTTTTTTAGTTCTTTATATGTTCTTGATACTAACCCTTTGTCTGAGGTACAGCTGGCAAATATTTTCTCCCACATTGTGGGTGGTCTCTTCACTCTGTTGGTGGTTTCTCTTGCTGTGGAAAAGCTTTTCAGTAGGATGAGATCCCAGTTATTGATTCTTTGTGATAGTTCTTGTGCAATCACGGTTTTGTTCATTAAGTCTTTGCCTACACCAATGTCTTCAAGAGTTTTACCTATCTTCCAGCAGATTTAATGTTTCTGTTTTAATATTAAGATCTTTGATCCATTCTGAAGGTACATGGTGAAAGATATCTGTTCAGTTTTAATCTTTGGGTCCAGCTTAATGTTTAATATTTGTAGAGCCAGTTTTTTCAGCACCATTTATTAAAGAGGCTATCTTTCTTCCAGTGAATGTGTTTGGCACCTCTGTCAAAGATAAGGTGGCTTAGTGTGTCTGGAGTTGTTTCTACATCTTCTAATACATTCCATTAATCTTCGGGTCTGTTTTTTTTTTCCAGTACCACACTGTTTTTATCACAGGAGCTTTATAGTATAATTTCAAGTCAGGGATTTGTGATGCCCCCTGTCTTGTCTTTGTTGCCCAGGATTGCCTTTACTATTCTAGGTCTCTTCTGGTTTCAGAAGAATTTTAGAATTGTTTTCTCTAATTCTGTGAGATATGCTATTGGAATTTTGATTGGGATTGCATCGAATCGGTATGGCCATTTTCATTATATTGGTACTTCCTACTCAAGAGCATGGGATATCTCTCCATTTTCTAATATCCTCTTCAATCTCCTTTTTCAGAGTACTGTAGTTTTCAATGTAGAGGTCTTCTACATCCTTCGTTGGATTGATTCCTAGGTATTTCATTTATTTGGTTGCTATTGTAAAAGGTATTGGTTCCCTGATTTGTCTCTCAGTGAGTTTGTTATTTGTGTACAGGAAGGCTACTGATTTTTGAGTGTTGACTTTGTACCCAGCTATACTATACTACCAAATTTGCTTATTAAATCTAGTAGTCTTTTGGTGGAGTTTTTGGGGGCTTCTAAGTGGAGAATCATGTCATCTGCAAATAACAATAGTTTAATTTCTTCCTTTCCTGTCTTTATTCCTTTTATTTCTTTCTCCTGTTTAATTGCTCCAGCTAAAGTTTCCAGGACTATGTTGAATAAGAGTGGAGACAGTGGACATCCTTGTCTTGTTCCTGATTTTAGAGAGAAAGTTTTCAGTTTTTGTCCATTTAGTATGATGCTGTCTGTTGGTTTGTCATAGATGGCTTTTATCAGATTGCGATAAAGACCAACTATTCCAATTTTCTGTAGGGTTTTTATCATGAATGGGTGCTGGACTTTAACAAAAGCATTTTCTTTCTGTTCCTTTCTTTTCTCTCTCTCTCTCTTTTTTTTTTTTTTTTTTTTTGCCTATTTGAGACAGTGTCTCATTATGCAGTTCAGGCTAGCCTCAGGCTCACTTTGTAGCCCAGGCTACTCTCAAACTTGCAATGATTCTCCTGCCTCAAACCCCCAAGTGCTAGGATTACAGGTGTGCGCCACCACGCCTGGTTATCAAAAGATTTTTATGCATCTATTGAGATGATTATATGATTTTCGTCCTTGGCTCTTTTAATATGGTATAATACATTTATGGATTTATGTATGTTGAACCATCCCTGCATCACTGGGATGAATCCCACTTGATCATGGGGCATAATCTTCTTGAAGGTCTGCTGCATTCTGTTTGCCAGTATCTTACGGAGGATTTTTGCATCTATGTTCACTAGGGAAATTGGCCTGTAATTCTTTCTTAGTTCTCTGGTTTTGGTATCAGGGTAATGCTTACTTTCAGGAATTAATTTGGAAGTATTGCTTCCCTTTCAATTTCGTTAAAGAATTTGAGAAGTAGTAGCGTTAAGTCTTCTCTAAATTTCTTATAGAATTCCTCGGTGAATCTGTCGAGGCCTGGACTTTTCTTTATTGATAGGCTTTTAATTACATCTTCGATTTCATTTGTTGAAATTGGGATTTTTATATCTTCTTGATTCAGCTTTGATAATTCATATGTATCTAGGAATCTGTCCATTTCTTCTGTATTTTCCATCTTATTAGAAATAAGTTTTCAAAATAGGTATCAATGATTTTCTGGATTTCTTTTTTTTTTTTTTGTACCACCAGGGATTGAACTCACGACCTCACGCTTGCCAGGCAGGCACTTAGGTGGCTGAACTAAATCCCCAGCCCTTGTTTTGAGACAGTGTCTTACTATGCTGTTCAGGCTAGCCTTGAGCTCACTTTGTAGCCCAGGCTGGTCTCGAACTCACAACAATCCTCCTGTCTCAGCCTCCTGAGTGCTGGGATTACAGGCGTGTGCCACTAGGCCCAGCAATTTTCTGGATTTCTGCAGTGTCTGTTGTGATTTCACTCTTTTTATTCCTAATTGCGTGGATTTGAGTCTTTTCTTTCCTTTTTTGGATAAGGTTGGCTAAGGGTTTGTCAATTTTCTTTAATCTTTCAAAGAACCAACTCTTTGATTCATTGATTCTTTGCATCTTTTTTTTTTAAGTCTCCAGTGTGTTAATTTCTGCTCTGATCTTTATGATTTCCTCTGTTGTATGAGCTTTTGGCTTAGCCTGCTCTTCTTTTTCTAGAAGTTTGAAGTTCAACATTAAGCTGTTTCTATGCATTTGTTCTGTTTTCCTGATATGGGTATTTACTGCTATAAATTTCCCTCTTCGGACTGCTTTCATGGTGTCCCACAAGTTCCAGTATGTTGTATTGTCATTATCATTCCACTGTAAAAACTGTCTAATATCTTCTTTAATTTCATCTGTGACCCATTGGTTGTTCAAGAGAGTGCTATTTAATTTCCATGTGTTTATGAAGTTCTTGTGGTTTCTTTTGGCATGGATTTCCAATTTCATTGCACTGTGGTATGATAGTATGCATGGGATAATTTCAATTCCTTTGCATTTACTTAATCATGTTCTATGAGCCAGTGTATGGTCTATTTTGGAGAATGTCCCATGTGCAACTGTCCCATGTGTATTCTGATGTTGTGGGGTGGAACACTATAGATGTCTAATAAGTCCATTTGTTCAAAAGTTTGATTTAGTTCTAACAGTTCATTGTTGATTTTTTGTCTAGTTGATCTGTCTTTTTGTGACAGTGGGGTACTGAGGTCTCCCAATACAATTGTATTAGGACTAATTTGATTTTTCATGTCCATTAGTAATTGTTTTATATAGTTGGGTGCACTGATATTTGTTACATATGTATTTACAAATGTTCTCTCTTCCTCTTGGATTGTTCCCTTTACAAGGATGTAGTGACCTTCTTTATCTCTCTTAATCAGTCTTGGCTTGAATTTCACTTTGTCTGCAAATAGAATAGCTACCCCTACTTTTTTCTGGATTCTTGTCACATAGAGTATTGTTTTACATCCTTTGACTTTCAGTCTATGAATTTCTTTTTGAGTTAAATGTGTTTCTTATATGCAACATGTTGTCGGATCTTGCTTCTGGTTCCATTCTGCCAGTCTGCCTCTTTTGACTGGTGAATTAAGACCAGTGATGGCTATAACTGAAATGTATTGACTTATCCTTCTCATGTTATTTTCCTGTTGTTGGCTCTCCTCTTTTTTTTTCTCCCTTCCTCTAATTGTTTGCCTCCCCTGGTGGATTCCTTCTGTTGGGGTTCATGGAGCTATATTCCTTATTATCTCTTTCTAGAATGTCCTTCAGAACATTTTGGAGTGCTGGTTTGGTGATCATAAATTTGCTAAGATGTTCTTTATCATAGAAGTATCTTATTTCTCCATCAATTTTGAAAGACAGTTTTACAGGGTATATTCATCTGGGTTGCAAGTTGTTTTCCTTTAGAACATGGAGTACTTTACTCCAAGCTCTCCTTGGCTTGAGAGTTTATGCTGAGAAATCAGCTGTAATTCTGATGGGCTTTCCTTTATAGGTGATTTCTTTCTTTTCTCTAACAGCTTTTAGGATTCCATTCTTGTGTTGAAGTTCTGGAATCTTGACTATGATATGCCTGGCTATTGGTTTTTACTGGTCATGGCTAATTGGAGTGCTATATACCTCGTTTATCTGAATGTCAAATTCTTTTTCTCAACCAGAAAAGTTTTTTGCCATGATGTCTGTGAACATGTTTTTAATGATATTTTGGTATCTCCTGCTTGTTCATTGACTCCAATTAATCTTAAGTTATTCTTCTTTGTCTCATCTAGCAATTGCTGGATTTATTTCTCATAGTCTCTTGCTATTTTTGAGAAATCTTCCTTTTCCTGGTCACTAACTGCAAGCCTGTCTTCAATAGCTGAGAGTCTGTCCTCACATTGGCCTAATCTGCTTTGAATACTTTCAGTGGTGTTTTTATTCTCCTGGATATCTGTTTGAATCATCTTTGTGGATTCCATTTCTTTCCTATGCTGAGCTTCCATAATTTGCTTAATCTCATCTATTTTTTGTCTGTGTCTGCTCTAATGTCATTAAGCATGGCATGTATTTTGGTAATCTCTGTAGTTATCTGAGAGATTATTTCTGATTTCATTTTTTCCAGAACCTCATTCAATTGCTTTGTTGTTTCTACTGCAGAGAGACCTGATGGGGGGTTTGGATTGTCCCACCTCATTGCCCCCTCAATTTGCCTTTGGCAAACTGGATGTCTGGGGATGCATTTTGCTTAAGTGTCTTCTCATTTTATTTTCTCTTTTTTTAGTTTAATCCCTGGGTGATGCTTGCAAATTGCCTATGGTGGGTTGCTTTATTGGTAGTATTTAGGACCCTTGAGTGATGATTACTTATGTGAGGTGTCTTCCAGGTATAGCTGGTTTTGGCTTTTGAGACTATTGAAAGATCTTACCTTTTTAGTTTGTTGGAGATGAATTTTTTGTTTGTTTGTTTGGCCTAGTCCCTGGTTCTTTGGCACTGTGCCACCATATTTTCTGTGATCATTAGTTAATCTCAGTCATTGAAATACCAGGATCAACAGCTGTTTAGAACAATTATGTCAATTTTGGCTGAGTGGTACCAATAGCATCAAACACAGCCTAGAAAACAACAAACTGAGCTAACTCTTAATTTGTAACTTTTAACCATATGAACTATACTTGTGACTATATAACAAAATGTAAAACAAACCAGGTAATTATATGCAATATATAAATCCATAATGTGTCAATTTTGCCCTTGAAAGTTCAAATTTAAAATGGATTAAGGAGAAAATAGAGAAGTAGAAGAAGAGAAAGATTAGAAGTAAGGTTGGAGGACAAAGGGGAATCATGCCAACTTGGGGAAACTGGCACAGAAGACTGAATAAAAAGAGAGATGGAAGAGATAAAAAGAAGAACAGAATAGAACCACACCCATGAAGAAATTAAGAACTACTTTCACACTCATAAAAACAATGAAGGAGAAAGAGGAAAAAAAATGAAAATGAAAAAGAAAAACAAACAGTCCACTTCCAGAATTCTCTCTGGGTTTACTAGTAGACAGCCTGTGGAGACAGAGTCCCAAATCATGCTGATCTATGTCAGCAAGCCAACAGTTGCTTTGTGATGGAGTAATGGATAATTTCAGCAGGCCTGCCCTGAGACCAGACTCATTGGGCTTGCTGAAGTTGAAGCAATTTCCATGGGTCTACACCCAGCTGGGAGCTGCTAGACAAAATTGGCAGCAGTTTTGAGTCCTGGGGTTATCCAGCCCATCTCAAAAATGGCTTCCAGTCAATCACTCTCTCCCCACAAGAGGACTAAATCCTCTGCACTCACCACCAGCCAGTGTAGTCCTCCACATCTGTGACTCTCCTCCACTGCATGTCTCTCTGCAGAGGCCTCTGAGGTCACCAGCCATCACCATCACTGTGACCATGTGTCCCCAGGTTTGAACAATTCCTCTCATGCAGCAAGTCCTGTCTCAGGGCAGAGGCACCGCTGGCTACTGCCTTCTTCCTCGAGTTTTTCTTTTTACTCCCTGTAGGCTTCAATTCATACTTCAGATTCTTCCAGGTTCTGGGGGACCCACTTCCTTTGTTGTCTTCCTCACAGTGCTATATTCTAGTGTCTGAATGGTGACTCTTAGGCTGTTTTCTCTGCTGCTTACCACTCCAGCATCTCCCTGGAAGTCCTAAAAGTTTATAAATTTTAAAAGAGGGCAGGACCCCTCTGGAATGAGAAAGGTCTTACGACCTGCTATCCAACAAGTAAGTTAGAGAATTTTGTTATGTTTAGCTAAAGGTAGGGGAAGATTAGAGTTTCTATGACTGTGTTAGGACAGATATAATATTATAAAATGTGGTGTATAAGAATATAATGTATCATATCACAATAGTAATAACTATATTACAACTTAAAAATATTAAAATAAAAATTTTTACAGTGCTGAGCATCAAACCCAGGACCTTAAGCATGCTAGGCAAGTGCTCTACCACTGAGCTATAATCTCAGGCCTAACATAATTAAATTTTTGATATATTATTAATATGCCTCATTATCAACACATTAAGTGCAGGTCAGGTGGGAGTCTAATAAGTTTTGCAGTTTAAAATAAGGAATAAAAAATATTCCAAGGTATTTGCAATAACTGTAAAAATATCGACATTTTGGCTGGTGTGGTGGCACATGCCTGTAATCCCAGCACTCAGGAGGCTAAGGCAGGAGGATCACTGTAAGTTCAAGGCCAGTCTGGGCAACAAAGTGAGTTCAAGTTCAGCCTGAACTGCATAATGAAACTCTGTCTCAAAAAGACAAAAATAATAATAATAATAATAATATTTGCATTTCTACTAATGACAAAGTCACAGTGCAATAAATACCACTTTGGTTTGTTGCATACATTTATAACTGATGGAAATGCTTAAGTTTCAGTGAGAGGATTATAAAAAAAATTTTTAGAACATGTTTGCAGTACATAGTGATTACATTTATCGTGAGGAAATGGTACATGTACATAATACATCTTAATTCTTTGTTTTTTTTTGTCCCCTACCTTCTGCTCCTTCCAACTCTTGGTCCTTGTACCTGTTTTGTTTGTTTGTTTATTTTTTGGTTTTTTGGGTTTTTTGAGACAGCATCTCACTATGTAGTGCTGGATGGTCTTGAGCTCACTTATGTAGTCCAGACTGGCCTCGAGCTCATGGTGATCATCCTACCTCAGCCTCCCAAGTGCTGGGATTACAGGCGTGTGCCACCATACCCAGTGGTCCCCTTTACTTTTGCAAAAGCTCCATTTTCATTTTTTTCCCTTCAATTCTTTTTTTCCCTCCATCTTCTTTCCATCCCCAATAATGGCATTTTCCTCATCTTCATTCATTTCCAAGTTGTATTAGTTTGCTAGGGCTGCCACAACAAAATATCACAGTCTGTGTGGCTTAAACTATGGAAATATACTTTGTCACAATTTTGGAAGCCACAAGTCCAAAATCAAGACTCCAGCCAGGAATATTTGATCCGGAACCTGTCTCTTTGGCTTGCAGGAGAATATGTTCATACTGTCATGGTCCTTCCTCCATGCAAATGCATGCATCTTCATGTGTCCTTATCTCCTGTGTCCCATCCCAACAGCCTCATTTTACCCAGATGCCCTAGGGATTGCTCCTTGACCTGTCCTGGGGCTATCTCCCAGTGAATCCATCATGAGTGGGAAATACTGTCAGCCAAAAATACACTTATGGACCTAGTCTCCCACCATCAGAGCTTAGCAACACAGTGCTCTGTAGAATGCTAGGTGTTTCCCGGGTGACTGTGGGGCTGCAGAGGAGCCACAGTGCCCAGCCTAATGAGAATGTATCCTACCATGTAACAATTCACTAGCCTGTGAGGCAATCAAAAGTCAAAATTCAAAGTATGATTTCTACTGAATGTCTATCATTTCCGCACCATCATAAAATCAAAGACTAGTAAGACAAGCTTGTAAGACAGGAACCACCTATATCTACAAATATTGTCACATTCTCAAGTAATTGAAGTTAGGACTTGCACATGTGAATTAGCAGTTGCAAAATTCAGTCACAGAACTAGGGCTGCTGTAACAAAGGACCACAAACTTGGTGGCTTGAAATCATAGGAATTTATTGTATCCCAGTTCTGGGAGTAGAAGTCAAGATCAGTGTGTCAGCAGGGTTGGCTCTTCTGGAAAAGAATCTGACAGCACCACTCTCCTAGCTTGCTGGTTGTGGGCCACCCCTGGAATTCCTTGGCTTGGAGCTTTATCACTCCATGAGGTGTATTCTGTGCATGTCTCTGTATCCAAATTTCCCTCTTCTTTTAAGGACACCAGTCATATTGAATTTAGGACCCATCTTAATTCAGTATGATCTCATCTTAATTTAATTACATCTGCAAGAACCTCATTTACAAGTAAAGTCACATTTATAAGTTCCAGAGAGAGGGGAGGAAGTAGTTTAGCCACACTGGGTGAACGTTCCTCCCCACGTCCTCACCCCCAATAAATCCCTC
>RJWT010050192.1:0-10903 GCA_004365215.1 Cuniculus paca | reverse complement strand
GCAGAAACTGACCAAGACAGTTACTAGCCCCATAAACTTCAGAGGTTCAGAAGGAAGATAATTCCTGTGATCAGAGGAAAGATTCTTTTCTTACTACTTTTGGCTTGAGAAAACAATATCCTCAAGTTATAGACTGAGTTATTCAGAAAGTTCTGGCTCAAGTTCAAAAATTATTAGGCACCTAAATGTGTAATTTGTCTGTCTATTTGGGGTCCATTCTGCTAGATATTTGCTCTGAGTGCCTTAAGTCTTGCATTATTCGGTATCTTGTCATTGTTTTGAAAAATCCATAATTATTTTTGATACCCCAACAAGTTTGAGGACTTCAGATACCAGGTTCTTCTTTCATAAAGGTTGGCTCATCCTTGCTGCCAATTACTGGGTGTTACTTTTGAAATGAATCTGATGTGCTACTTTATCTGACTTAGTTATTTTCTGCTCTGCAGTACCTTTCTACGTATTGATCCTCACCTACTGCAAACCTTAATCAATCATGCCCCTTTAGAAACCCTGTGGTCTATTCATTACTGACTATGAGATGAGTTCTGGAGGTGATCAATACCCCAAAACTAACCTCTGCCCTGTTCGACTGCACCCACCACTCCCCATAATACCATTGTTCAAGTTTTCTGAACATTGAAGTTTTCTGCTCCTATGCTCCAAGATTCATCTGGCTGAGTTATAATAGGCATCCAAGAGTTGTGCTTACTCAGTCGACAGCACTTCAATACATGTGATCTGGAAACACTTGGGTAAACACCAGGTTCAAAAATAGTGATTTAAAACAAAAACATGAACAACCAAAGACAAGATCTGAAGATATTACACAAGTCAAATAAATTTTAATATAGTTTGCTTCATTAATTTTATTTTGATTTCATTTTTTTAAATTTTAGTGGAATATACATAAAATTTGTCATTTTAACCATTACAGCAGATAGCTTGGTGACAGCACATAAATTCGTGTTACTGCACTGCCATACTCATTACCTTTGTACTATTATACTCATTATCTTCCAAAACTGAAATGCTGCCCAATAAACTGCAAATCCTCATCCTCCATTCGACAACCACCATTCTACTGTCAGTATGAATGTGACTGCTGTATACACTTCACTTATGTGGAATCAAACAGAATTTGCCCTTCTGTTTTTTTATTAGTACATGTGTGCAGTACATGATGCTTACATTCCTAGTGTAGATTTGGTGCGTGCACATGACACAACTTAATTCCTTTTTCATGTCCTTTTCCTACCATTCCTCCTTCCATCCCTTTATCCCCATCCTATTTAAGGAAGATCTATCTCCCTACTTCCTATTATCTGTCTTTTATTTTGCTCTTTATTTACAATTTGTGTTTCTCTTATAAGAGAAACTATCCGGTATTTTAACTTGTGTTTCTGATTTATATTACTGAATATTGTGTTCTCAAGGTGGATTCATTTTCCTACAAGTGATTCAAGTTTATATTTTTTTATGGCAGAATAGTCCTCCACTGTGGGTAAAGACTACATTTATTTATTACTTCACCTGTTGAGGGATATGCAAACTGTTTGCAAGATTTAGATATTATTTTTAATTGGTTTATTTTGTTTACCACAATGTCCTCAATTTTCTTGCATGCTGTAGCATGTGTCACTATGTGCTAAATTTTTAGCACTGACATATATATATATAAAACTAAATTTTATATAAATATATATGTAGTTACATGTTTATTATTTTTAAGTTTAAGAAATAATCCATATATACACATATGTAGGAATTTAATATCAGCAGTATGATAATGTTGACATGCAAAAATATCTTTAATTGTCCATTCATGGAGGAATAGATAATATAGTATTTTTCTGAAAAATTAGTCATGATTACTAAATTAAATTCCATATGTAAAGTACTTAGTTCAAAATCTGATAAAAGAGTTGACTAAATATTAGACTAATTAGTTAATCATTTTAACTTAGTATTATTTTGCAGTTTCCTGGTAGATATTAAGGATAAGAAGATAAACAATGAAGACTCTAATAATTTGAGTGACTCAAATCCAAATAGAAAAAATAACTTTACTCATGCTGAGGTTTCAAGCTTCTTTCACATGTGCAGTACAATTTTACCCTCATACTTGGAAAAGGGATTATGAAATAGTATTAAGACCAAAAATCAGAATATAAAATCCAGAATGTAGACATGGATTAAATTTACACAAACTGCAATCAAGTGCAAACATATGTGCACATATACACACAAGCAGAAGAATTAACATAGTTAAGATTTTCACGCGTAAAATCATCTAAAAAGTACCGACACAGTCACAAGTATGTAAAAATTGTTTTGAAAATTGTGGATATGACTAAGACCAAGAATTTAGGTTACGTTAGTCTGTTTTTAGTGTGGAATTATAGAGTGCTATTGAAAATAGGGCTTTCATTATAATTTGCACCAAATCTTCAATTCACAGATGAGGAATCTGAAGTGTACAGATTTATAATTACATGATCCAAATATTTCAGCAAATGAGGATAGAAGGTCACCTTTATGTTTCTAATCCTGAGGCCTTTTCTCTAAATTTACAGATTCACTTTTGAACAGACTCCTCTGCATCTCCTACTTCGGAAATCAAGATACGTTAAAGTACACAAGAACATATTTTGCTTTTCTCAATCACATGAAAAATGAAGCTTGATTTAAAGTTGTCTTTTTAATACATTTCAAAAATAACCTCAAGAATTTCATTAAAAGATACTACATAAATATAATATAACTTCATATTATTTATAAGTTTCATTATACTATTTATTATAATGTACAATGCTGAAGGCAATAAAATGTGTATTTTGTAAGAATACTGAAGACACAGTCATGGTAAATCATCAAAAAGCTGATAAAATGTGACTGACTAATAAATGCTGCACTGGTAGTTTAATTGGTTTACTATAAAATTATCCTGACACTTTTCTGATACGTGTTTAAGTATGGATTTGTTATCATTCTGCTTTGGAATTTCTTTCCTCAATTTAGTAAGTAAGCTAATAGAGTAATTACTGAAACACAGTCATCACCATGAAAGTATGAGCTTTCAAATCATTATTGTGTATGTGTGTTAATTATTGAGGGTCATGCAATGGGAAGAGAGCTCCCAAAGGTTGCGAGTACTAACCGTGTTTTAGCATTTCATGGAGATCTTTTCTTGAGGTTCTTTTCTTTTGTAATTGAAAAACATGCTGTTTCCCGAAAGACTGATGGAGAGGATTTGAATGACAATCCAAATATTTTCCCTGCTTTCATTGAAAGGATATAAAGTCTTGGCTCAGAGAAAGCTTCTCATTTTGCTATACATTCGGAAATAATACAGCATATTTTCTATACAGCCAACACAATCTTTGAGGCCATCTGCAGTTTGCAACAAATTTATGGTATAGTAGCTTAAATTGATGGGATAATGAGCTGCTGACAGACATGTTTTTCTAAATTGATATTCGAGTATGCTGCAGCCAAAGTGCTTGGCATAAAATTGCAAAGAAACACAATTGTACACTGCAATGCAAGCTGAAAATTCTTAAAGCTTGAAATTTTACTACTACTCCTAAGATGTACGTTATAATCTTTGATAAAAGATGAATCATTAACCATTAGAAACACCACAGTATTTTCTCTTTATATGAACATAAACCCCAACTGTTGATGAGTCCCCTTGAGAAAGAAAGTGTCATTTTAAATAGGCACTATTTTAAATAGGTGTAACTCATATGTGTCTGTTCACTGAACACCCTATGTAGAAAAACAAACAACCTCAAGAATGAAACGATCCATTGTAAAACAATGTGATAGGGAAGTAGTGCTGGGGACATTTTTAACTGCAAATTATTTTTCAGAATTCAGGCCTTGTATACATTGGTGTCTTTTAAATTTACTGAGGTTTTTTTTTGTTCTTTTAAAGAGAATGAAAAACAAAAGAAAACAAAACAAAATGAAAAGAACAAGCCAGATCAGAACAGAACAATGCAAGCAATACAGGACTTCAAAACAAGACAACAGGAAATCAGCAGTGGCTACCGTAGTGTCTCTTGCTTTCTTTGGAATAGTTGTTCACTGGGTTTTTTTTTTTTCCTATTGTACACACACACAAAAGTACATGCATACATATCCTATGTATAACTCAAATAACTTTGTAATTAACTCAATCGTAGTCTTATCAGATTCTAGTAAGTAGTGAGCCACTTGCTGCCATGATATGTATTGCTGTCTTTTTGGCAAAGCACTGTAACCCTGCATGTCAGTGTTCTCTCTGCCAAGAGACCCACGATTTGTAGCCCAGGTCAAAGCTGAGATTCCGTAACTTCGGCCCAGAAGGAAGGTGGGTACCATAGGTGCCTTCGGTGGGAACACTAACGCTTCACCTTTCTTCCACTTTCTATGGTTCCAGTTCTCATTATATGTCATCAACATTGCTCATGTTGCCCCAGCTCTCTCCACACACACATGCACACAGACACACATACACACAAACACAGAGAGAGAGAGAGAGGCGCACACACACTCACACACACTCCCTGTCCAGGTCTGTGATTCTCATGTGCCCCAGGAGCAAGACTGTGCCCATTATGTAGTTATATGTTATAAAAGCATTTTTCTGTATAGAAAATATTTCAATTGGTTTTAAATGTACTATTTTTAAATGAATACAGTAACTCCAATTGCACCCAAATTGCTTACTTGAACTAAAACCTTGTAACAACTTTGGGTCAAGTTGAATTCTATAAATGAGTGTTAGGACTATATTGAATTTATTTGAATTGCAAAGTCTGTTTCTCCTTTTCATCGTTCAGACTCACACATAGACTGGCACCTCAGTCATCTTATAACTGCACAGCTATGAGTCTTCACACCTAAATGTTTTTCCCAAAAAAGCCACGTGTTATCTGCAAGTGCAGATGGCCACTTCCTGTGACACTCAGAATTGCCACGTAAAGCATTTAGGCCAGAGGTTGTATGAATTTGTCCAATTTCAGGTTTCATTAAATTTTAAATGTCATCCTAGACTTTATAAAAGTCATAGCTATTTATAAAAAGGCCATAAATTGCAAGCATTTGTTTTGGATTTGAGTTCTTAAAAAAGAGTGCAAGTGACATTTTGTTAGCTTTTGATTGATTCTATCAAATGTAACTCAGCTAGAAAGTTCAACAATTTTACAACTAAGTGAATGAAATCTTTCAATCTATATGTATCTGAAATTTTAAAAACTGAACCAGTGAGGTCATGACTTTTTTTTAATAGTGGGTCACAGTTTCTAGAGGTTTCAGTCCATAATCTGCAGGCTGTAAGGCAGGGCAGCATAGCAGAAAAGAATTGCTCATGGCATGAAAGGAAGGAAGTATAGAGAGAAAGATGAAGGGATGAAGGAGCGAAATAAAAACTTTAGGCCCCTCCCCATCAGTCTTCTTTAGGCTCCTCCCATCAGTCTTCGCCTCCCAACATCATATTTATCAATAAACTCATCAGTGGACTGAGTAATATCATGATCCAAAGCTTCTTTCTGGGCCAAAACTTAAGGCTTCAAATATTTTGCATTGCTTTTTACTTCTGATTGTCATTGTAAATCAGACTAAAAGCAGCATATTACCCAGGCCACAACTTGAATGTTGAATTGTCTTCAAGTCATACACACTATATTGATTTGTCTTTCATACTTAATCTCAGTCTCCTGCAAAGTCACAGGATGTGGGCAAAGTATAGACAAATTTTTCCGCAATGGAGTCCTTGTTGTCATTTGAAACCTACTGAACCTGATCTTTACTGTGCACATTTCTATCAGCACCCCAGTCTTCTGAGCTTCAATATGAGTCACGCATCAAGTTCTATTTAAAGTATTCTAGGGCTTCTCTGGTCCATTTTTTCAAGTCTTTCCAAACCTCCTTCCATAAACCAGTTCTAAAAATTTCTGAATCATATGACCAGGTACAGGGACAGTAATGACCCCACTCTCAGCACCAATTATCTGCTCTAGTCAGCTTTCCAAAGACTGGGACACAATACCTGCCACCCACATCTTAGAGGAGGAGAGTTTTAGTTTGGTTCTTGGATCAGGGAATTCAGTCCATTGTCAGCTGATTTTGAGGAAGAAATATCATGGCACAAGTGCACAGTGGAACAAAGATGCTTGGTTCATGGAAGCTGAGAAGAAGAGAAGGGGAACAGAGCCAGAGAGGAGCAGGGTAGGAACCATCTACAATATGCAAAGTCAGGCCTCCGTGACCTACCCCCACACAACTGGGAGCATGCTTTTCTAATCCAGTAGGCATTTCTTAATCCAATGAAGTTGACAAAATCAGGACTAATAGTCACACTATACATATATCTATAGTATATAAATATATACTTAGATATAGTTATATGCTCTGTATAATACATAACTAGGCATCTATATGTGACATGATCATGAGCAATTTATAGTTTACAGTGGTCAATTATTTTAACTTTTTGTGAATATCTCTTTATATATTTCTCAGTTTACTCCACATTTTATTCTTATGACACATGTTTGTTTTGTTTATTCTCATAATGTATATATAAATATACCATATATTTTTAACATTTGAAAACATTTTTGATGTTCTCTAGATATGCGTTACTGATCTTTAATATAGAAAGGAAAACCATAGCAAATTGTTTAGTTTTACACTGAAAAACCCTGAGAAAGTTTAAAGATATAGCTTGGGCAATATCATAGAATTTACATCAAAGTACATTTAAAAACAATGTAAAGACACATAGCATAATATATGTTCAAGGAAAAGAATGAAACTGTGCTTGAAAAGTTTTGAAGAAAAAGGAGGTTGGACTAACTGGTTTCATAATGCACTTCTCCCAAAAGAAGTTACTTTAAAAATTAGAAACACCTCAGTTTCTACCACTTTGTGAAGTATATGTGTGGTATTTTAATTCCCATATTTTGTAATGACTGATAAATACAAGCCCTACCTAAACATAGAGACCAAAATTCTTATATGTGAGATTTACAAAAATATACTATCAAATTTCTTGCTTTGAATAACACTGAATAGTTGCTTTGTTTTTGATTAGTATGCTATTCATACAGATTATTTTTGATTGATTCAATTCAATGTTGGACATAGTGGTAAACCAAAGCAGAAATGCAAGTGGACAATCTATTTTTGAAATCTTCATACAAAAATAGTACCTAAATTTTCATTCAAATGAAAATCCTCCTTTTATTCTATTTCATGCATCTAATTATTAAGGATAATTCAGTAAGCATACCACAGCTTGATTATGAGTTGCTGACTCACCTGTATTAGCAGCTTTTAAAGTTTTTCCCACTCTTGTTAAAAATGTTAAAAGCATCTGGGGCAGTGGGAATGTAATCAATGAGTACAATCAATGGAATTGCTTGCCAGTAATTCGTGTGAGGTTTTCATTTAAAAAAGAAATACTGCAGTGTTCGTTATTCATCAAATGAATTCCACTTAATATCTATTATATCTTTATTCACTGGCAGCAGCAACTGTAATTGATATTTTTGGATTTGGGATCACTTCTTTTCAGGAAACTTTTGATTGTACTATTGATTTGACTGAAAATAGACAGGGGTAGATTTCTACTTGTGTCCTAATTTCAGCACTGAATCTATTCATGAAGCATCTCAATTTGTGAGCAACATGTCTCTGAATCTGAACAATTTTTCATCAACATGAATAGTTACAGCCACTGCTTTTGTGATGAGATCCTCTGGTCACACTATAGAATTTTTTAGAAATAGAACAAAAATGTCCTATAATTTATATAAGCAGTCACTTTCATAAGACTTTAGAAGAGTAATCTAAACCACAAATTAAGAAAGTTGCTAATCATTTTAGAACTAGTGATCTGAAATTTCAAAAATGCTTGTCTGATAAAGTATATGTGCTTATCCTTTAATTTAGGAGCTTTTGACAAATTCTGAGTCTGTAAGTAGAGACATCTGTCAAGTGAGAAAAAAATGCCCAACTTTTCAATTTAAGAAATAGTGAGGCTACTGACTCATCAAAGAACTGATTTTCTGGGATTACAGAACTGTTCACTCCTGTATAGAAAGCTCTAGACACACCTGGATTTTAAAATAACACAGAATTTGGGGCCAGCACCTGAAGTGGCTGTTCAAAAGATGAGAACTATCCTGCTTTATGTAAAATATTCAAATTATACATAAATCAAAAGACAATGTTTTTGTTTAATTATGTAACAATTCATATTCCAATATGTTCTCTATAACCAAAGTTTGCAGATTTTTTAGCAATGTTTTCCATTCATTGATTAGAAATAGGACACTAACCATGATGACTTACACTGCTGAATTCCCTTTTTAAATTGACTCATACAGACTTTTCTACATATTTTAGCTCAGTTCTCTAGCCAGTTAGATATACATCATTGTTCTACTTCTGAAGTTTTTAAAATTATGCTTAAAGCTTAAGTTATTTCATTTTTAGAGGATGAACAAGTTGTGAATCTAAATATTCAGTTGACTACCAAAAATCGAATGGATAAAAATTTCACTTAAAATCAATTCACTTTATCTCCTTTGAATTTAGAAAGGTACTTAATGTTTCAGACTAATACCATATAATTATGCACATATTGTTATATATGTGTGATGGTAGAATTTGTTCCCTGTTTCCATTTTCATTATGGTGCAAATTGATTACAATGGCATCTTGGTGCAAATCATGTGGTACCTTGGTGTACACTGTTAATTGGTTCTGCTTGCCACAACTTTGTCTGCACCAGTAGTACAGACAAACAGTACCAAAAACAATGAGTACCAAACAAAATTTTCCCATGAGGAACAATGTAAATAAATTTAATGCAGTCCCAAACCAAAGACAATGCACATTTGAAGGCAAGATGCAAAAAGATAGGGTTATTTATCATTACTTTACATGACAAATAAATGTAAAAATTAATAAATACTAAGATTAAATAAAATAAAAACTGGCAAGAGTTCACAGCCCAATGGTAGGAAGGAGAAGAGTGAGGAAGACAGATTCCATGCAGTGTTGCTTGGAAGGAGACTCCGCCTTTCATAGAACATCAGACACTTGCATTTTTTGTGTTTGTTCTCTTTTCTGCCTTTATTTCATCTTATACCAGAGGTTCTGACGCACTCTTTGTCACCTTTGCTGAAAACTTGCCCAAGAGGACAATTTTTGTCTTCTTTTCAAAATTCCTCCAAAGTATGAAATTGATCATTCAATAAATTCACTTTTCTGCTTGTCACAACTTTGTCTGTATGATCGCTCACCAAGTTTTGAATTTCTGCCCACCTTGTACACCTTTCTTTCATTAAGGAACTGGAGGCATCCTCCCTTATCTCCTCACCTGAAGAAGTCTCTTCAGCCTTCCCATGTTACGGCTTCTTCTGTCATTCACATGGCTTCTCAGTGCTGAGCCCTTCACGTTATTCATCTGCTAACTTCTCCCTGTTAGCAGCATCAACTTCCCAGACCAAAGATACAACATCCTGCACAACTATTCCTCCTGTCCCTGCATGCTTGGGGTTGGGGTCAGTCTCAAACTCTTCTGTGTCTCCCTGAGTCATGACATCTAGTCACAAATTCTTCCATGCCGAATTCATTTTCCTATAAGAGACTGCGTTCCAGGCCTGAGTCATAAGGTTAAGGCAGTGCAGGACATTGAGATGCTCCTTGAAGAATTCTGTGAGGGTCAACTGGGCATCAGAGGTGACCTCAAAGAACCTCAGGAGAAATCTCTTAGTGCATAACTTTTGAAGTTTGAAATGACCTGAGGGTCTGTGGGCTTGCTAAGAGGAATAGTGTTGGGGGCAGGGATATCACAGTAATGAAGCTGACCGCCTACAGTCAGGCATCCTCCAATCCTGGAGGGAACCTAGGCACATGAACCAGAAGTAAAACTTTCACAGGCAAATCTTGCTCCAGCAAATATTTTCCATAGGGACCAAACACTTCATGTGTCCACTCAGTAAAAAAATTACCTTGTGAGGCAAGATTTTCTGTTTGTCTCATGCATCACATAAAATTTGCTGTTTATGACCTTATACTTCTTGATAATGCCCTAGTTTTCACTTGGATAGAATAGTCCCCACTGGCATTTTCAGACAATAATGAAGTCACGCTGTCCTTCAGTGGTTTTGATGTAGGTTCTAGTTCACAGTTTTTTTTTTTAATCCAGTTACATCACAGTCGAATCATCATGGGGAATAAAACCCTCAGCCTCTATGTAGTCTTGAAATGGGCTGACGAATTCATCACCAGCCCTTTTTTTAACTCTCATTGCCTCACTGTGCCCCATGACCTTATAGATGTTGGTCCTTTTCACAATTATCAAACCAACCATAGCAGACCTTGGAAACTTCAACACTCTCATCAGTGGGTCCCAGTTTGTTTTTCGAAAGATGGGCAGGCAGTGCTTCAGCTATTTCATATATCATGGCTTGAGGTCTATTATGGCCCACTAACTACTTCTTGGTTACCCAAATTAACAGCATCTTTTCAACTTCCTTCAGTGTTTGGGATCACCACTTTGGAACTATTTTAACTTCATTCACATTAGTCTTTTTTGTGGCTTGTTTCTTACTAATGGTGGTGGAGATTTGTTCTAGGCACAGATATTCCCTAGAAAGATCAACAGGGCATACACCATCTCAAATTTGCCAGTTGTCTTTCTTTCTTTCTTTCTTTCTTTCTTTCTTTCTTTCTTTCTTTCTTTCTTTCTTTCTTTCTTTCTTTCTTTCTTCTTTGCTTCTTTCTGTCTCTTCTTTGCTAACACTGCTTATTTTCTTAGGATACATTTTCTTAGGATGAGTGAAAAAAAATCAAAAATAATGAAAATGCCACAAAAGCTAAGATAAAACTGAAAAGGGACATG
>RJWT010050191.1:0-10887 GCA_004365215.1 Cuniculus paca | reverse complement strand
TTTACCTCTCTCATTGCGGGGAAATAATTGCCCAGTAACTTTACCCCAGGGGCAATCGAGGGAGTGAGGGGCGACGGTGCTGTGTGTGGTGGGGAATGCACTCAATGCCTCTGCCTCTCTGTGCTGTGCCTCATTCCCAGGTGACAGCTCTGATCAGGACCTGGGTCCTTGGAGAGAAAGCAGTACAGACAGCGATGGGAGACCTCGCCCCTGTTCAACACCTAATCCATGAACAAATGCCAAAATTGATGCCAGAAAAAAAAGCTTAAGTGAAAAATAAATATGCCTTGGGCTAGAGAGGAGCGCAACAGCCTAATTCTCCTTCATCCTGAGGTGCCCCAGCTGCACAGTGTCCTTCAGGGCAGACCACACAGTTCGCCTAGGTCTAAGGCACCTGTACCAACGCTCGGACACACTTCCCATCGAGAGGGGTGGACGCCCCTTGCCCTTGGTTCTGGGTTGCTCTGCATCTGCCTTGAGGAATAGGAGTCAGTGGAAGTGCCTGGTGGCACCCAAGGCTAGCAACACACACCCACCCAGCTCCCACGCTCTCTGGGACCCTTGCTAAGACAGTCCAGTCTCCAGGGAGGCTGAAGCCCTGGCCCTTGGAGAGGCGCCAGGTGACCCAGCAGCAGCCCCTGAGTTGAGGGGTCTGTTGGTGTTGTGGTGAGAGAAGCGGGTCTTGGGTAGGGAAGGAAGTGGCCAGGACAACCTGGGAGAAGACGCACGGGAAGTGAGTTATTGGAATCTTCTTTGACCTCCTTTCTTTGGCACTGATGGAGGAAGCCAGTGTGTGTCTGTCCCTGCTGCAGGAGATGCAAGTGTGGAGTCAGCCCACCCTAGAACCCTGTGTTGTGAAGCAGCCGGAAAAGCAAGGGCACCACTTGGGTCCCTCTCACTGCAAATGCCACTGCTTGGTCATTAAAGTCTAAGCTGTGACCTGTGCTGCTTCTGACGCAACCAGTGTGAAGCCCTAAGGAATTTCCTGGTGTCTGATACTTGGTACCCTCAACCTCTGTGCCCCGCATGGGAAGGAGCTGAAGGAGGACTTGAGGACCCAAGTAAGGGTTAAACAGAGGAGCACAGGTGTTGCACAGAAACAGCAAGCAGGGCTGAGATCTGGTCAGCAGCAAAGGCGCCAGGACAAAGCAAAGCATCAGTGAGTCTCACAGCTGTGCCAGAGGTGTCAAACAATGTGGTGCACTAAGGGCCAAGGGTGAGGAAAGAGAGGTTCGCTCTGAATACTGTTTGACAAGGAGCTGTTTGCATTTGATTTTCACTAACATTTGATTCTTTCACCACAATGTCCAACAATGTAATAATTGCCAATTTTCAACTGAAAATATGCAGAGCACTACCTGGTCCATCACAGACCACCGTAGTTTGTTTTTCAAGTAAATTTTCTATTCCCTTTGTCTGAAACTCTGACCCACTCTTTTTCTAGGAAGAGATTGAGAATAGTCTTTCTTAATATTTTCCCTCCTTGGCATGTGCATCCTCATCGCTAACCCTCATGATGCCTACCCATGTCTAAAATGAAAGAATTCAAAAAGTACTTGTTAAATGAAAGACAAATGAACCGGTGAAATCAGAGCAAAAGACACTTACAATAAACATAATATCCCTCTGAAATTTGTGGCCTTCAAGGCATATGTGAGCATAGTGGGTGCTATGGCTTGTGTCCAGATGTCCCCCAAAGCCTCGTGCAGTCTTAGGTGAGGTTTTTCAGTGTGGCCGGACCTAGGGTGTGTGGCACTGGGATCCATTCATGTGCAATGTTAGGCTCCCGGGTGCTAGGGTGAAGGGTGTGAGTGCTGCCCCCCGAGTAGCCTGGATGAGGGATAAGGGATGGAAAGAGCTGCGGGCACCCTTTGCTTGCTTTTGCTGTCCTCTGGATCCCATGAACTGCTTCTCCTCTGCGATGCCCCTCTGCCACGTGCCACTCAGCCACAGAGCCAACCAACTATGGACTGAAACCTCTATGAACTGGAAACCAAATAAACTTTTTCTCCTTTAACTGTGGGTGCAGGGCATTTTGTCTCAGCAACGAGAAAAAAACTAAGACAGCAGGTTTGAAATGGAAATATTACAAAGGAAAACAACTTTGAACTAAAGTTTCTGTATCATAAAAGCATTAAATTTCCAGAGCTTTTTATTCTACTAAGAAACTGAATGTACAAAAAAAGAAGAAAGAAAAGAAGAAAAAAAGAAGAAAACAGAAGATCAAGCATGTCTTTTTATGTGAGTTAAAAAGCAAACAACAATAGGAAAATCGTGATTCTGGGTTTAAACTTCAATAATGAGAAACACTATGACTTCCTCATAAAAACTGAGAATTAATATGTTCCCAACCTTAATAAGTCAAAGCTGTTTGCAAAACTCAATTTTGATGTTGACATTTCAAAAACCACCCTATTTATCAGTACTAAGCATTTATTTTTTATGAAGCTATGCTATATGAAGTCAGGCATCAGTATCTCTCACAGTGCATATCATTTTCAATTGCATTGAACTTACAAATGCAAGATTTATTTGGTTGCTACTTTTTCAAAGACAAAGTTTAATACATTAAGTGAGTTTCACAAATCATGACTAGGATATTGAAAAACATTATGTAATAAACAAGATTAGGTTAATGTTTTTAAAAGTTTTTAATATAGAATAATGTAATTGATAAACCACATCAGTTGTTCTGAAATATTTACTGGAAAATCTGTCCATCTTACGAAATACATCAATTGTTCTGACCCTTTGGCAATCTAGAGATATGGGTAGAATTATAAATCTCTAGAAAGAGAATTTCTGTTGTCATTAATTAATATTTGTTACTTGAAAAATTATTCTGGTTTACTTTCCTATTACTGGGACAAAATGCCTGACACCCCAACCTAAAAGAGGAGAGGTTTGCGTTAGCTCACAGGTTGAGAGGGCTCAGCCTTTGGCCAGCTGGCTCCAAGGCAGGAGCGTCATGGGGAATGGCATGGTGGCCACCTCGTGGTGGCCTGAAACAGAGCCTGGGGAAGAGTGCTGGGAAGGAAGGGGCCAGGTCCAGACATATCCCCAGTCTTGCCCCAGAACCCGCTTCCTTCAGTCAGGCTCTGCCTTCCCACACTGGAACCTTCGTCTGTGAGCTGCCTCTGGCTGACCCTCACAGTCCAGCCGCCTTCCCAGAAGTCTCCTAACCCAATCACATCCATCTGTGCTGACTTCCATAACCATGTTTCCCCCTGATGAGGGACCCTGAGAGCCTGGTGCTGGTTCCCCAGCAGGCACCCAGTTAAGCAGCCTGGGCTGCAGAGACTGAAGGTGAAGATGGATGGAGGCCCCAAGCAGGTGCATGGGCATGAACACTGCTTCCCTGAACATGGGCAGAGCACACACAGACCCACCTCCAGTGGCCAGAGTCCACTGTAGTGGTTCAGAGAAAGCAAAAAGCCAGTCCCATGCCAGCAAGTGCAGGGCAACTTATGGGGAATTCTTCAGCGTTTCCTGCTAGATTCCAGCCTCACTGTCCTACTGCATCAACTGACAGAAGATTAAGGGAAATATGTTTTTCTCTAGAATGATTCTAAAGCATCGGGTTTTACTTCTTAATCCAGGTCTAACTTCTTAATTCAGAACCCTCACTTCTTAATTCAAATCGTGGCGACACAGTACTACAGATGGAGAGGCTCCAGCAATGAACATTTATTCCCCAGCCTATGGCCTGGCTGTCAGACTGAGGTGCTGGGGGCTGGGCTGGGGAGGGCTTCATCCTGGTGAATGCCAACGTCTGCTTGCTGTGTCTTCAGTAAAAGATGAGAGGTTTCTAGGGTCTACCCTCCTTCCTTTGTTACCTCCTAGAGGCTCTGCTTCCTAACACTCAGTCTTTAGCAGTCCATCACAATATCTCCAGGGTGACACAAGATTTGAGGATGCCCAGGTCCTCATATGAAGTGGTACAGCATTTGCATATAAACCACATACTTCTAGTCATACACTGAGTTGTCTCTAGAATATTCGCAATGCTGAACACAATGGAGAGGATACCTAGACAGTTGTTCTACTGCTCTGATTATGGAATAATGACCTGAAGATGAGTCTGTGAGAGTACAGAGCCATTTTTTTAAGTGAATATTTTCAATACACAGTTGGTTCAACCCACAGATGGAGAACTGTGGGTATGGAGAATCAACTGTATATCCTAACCGGGATGATAACGAATTTTTGCGTTTCTAAATTTGTATAGTTTTGGAAAGGAAATAACATAGAATATTCCAAATTGTATTTTCTTATGGAAATGATGTTTTTTTCAAGTGTTAAATTTGGGATACTTTCATATAACCTTAAATCATTTGTGATCAGACATGAGATAAGTGATTTCATTAATTTATTTTCTGAATGTTTTACAAAAATTTCTCAGAGGTTGTGAGGAAACTCCATCCAAAAATCCACTCAGATTCAGAAGGAAGTTCAGAAGACACTGAAAGAAGTCCAAAAGGAGGAAAGACATCTGCACAGATGCAGAGATCTGGCTACAATTAGGGGTGATGACTCCAACCCAGAACACTGACCAGGGACATGCAGACCTCAGGCCTTGGCGAGGTGTGGAATCCAAGTGGAGACAGGGATTCTGGCAGGCTTGGGAAACCTCAAGGAAATGATGGTGCTGGGAAACAGAAAACACTCAGACTGTTACAAGGCCTTTCTGGAAGAGTGGCTAACATGAAGTGAAGAACTCCTGAGAAAATCAGTTCCTGGAATGGAAGAGAATGAGGGAAATCAGAGATCCTGTGGACACACTCTCTTCTTTGCCTGGCTATCTTCTGTCTCTCCCTTACCCTCTTCTGGCTCCTGCCAGACACACAGAGCACACACCAGAACGAAGATCCCTCGAGTCACCAAAATCATCTCCGGGAGCTGTAAAGCTGCAAACACTTCCTACTTCCTATGAAAGTTTTGGGTGCACTGCTCCTGCCCCAGCAGCCAGAGCAGAATGGCACCCAGGTCGTTCTTGTTTCCCTCTGTTGTTAATGTGCGAAAACACAAGCTTAAAGAATTGTGATACACGGCTGAGGTGGAAAAAAATCCAAAAGAAGGCATAAATTATTAAAATGATGACACAGTTAATTAAAAAGTGTATCCACTGTAGCTAAGTGAAGAATTAATGAACTAAATACTAAAATACTAGATCAGAAGATATTTCAAAGATCAATCTAAAGTGTAAAAGATTAAGAGATGCGGAGTATAAAATTTCTAATAGATATTTGATGTGCTATATAAAGAGAATTTGTGTTCACTGCACTTAAATCTTTTAATCAATCTGAAATGCTGTAGACGTCTGTATGAAAACAAAATCAAAAAGGATTATAGTCTAGCAATGAAAGAAGTAAAACATTTGAAAAACTACTTTAAAAAAAGCTTTTAGACAATGAACTTGGACATACAAGTTTATTAGAAATATGGATCTCTAGTAAAGAATTAAAGTTTCTTATTTTATTTTGGCCACATCAAAGTATAACAGAAACATTCCATAAAGGAAGTTAAAACACAGAGACGATGTGGAGAAGAAATACATCAATACATTTTTTTAAACCCTGCAAATCAGAAACTAGGAAGCTCAGAGAAGAGGTACTCTGTGTATCTAATGTGCATTTAAAAGTCTACGCCACAGGTCCAGGACAGGGTGATTCCCCTCTCGCTGCCAAGATTGTGAGACGGACCAGCAGGTGTACTGGAAGTGAGCGAGATGCTGTCCCCCGCTTTGCTCGTGGGAATGTGAGCTTACACAACACTGCAGACTTTTGGCAACAGTACCCTGAAAAGCCACACAAAATACCAGGTGCTTAACTTCTGCCGTTGCACACCTTCAGCAAGGAAACACACAAGGGTACTTGCGCGTTGTTGAAAAATGTGTTCCTCAGTGATAGTTTGGATTACTAGTGAAGATACCAGTCCACAATGAAAATGATGGGAATAGATAAACACATTTTAAGAATTGAATATTTGAAAAAAAAAAAGAATTGAATATTTGAAATGTAAATGCTGATGGCATGAAGATTCCTCGTTAGCCTTTTTTGAAAATGTTTGAAGAAATCGGGCGTATTGTTATGGGTATCAACAAACACATTAAAATGCATGCTAAAATGTACAAGAATTGATGTGCTTTACCTTGTTGACATCTGTAGAAAGGACGTGCAGTGGTTCATGGTGGGGGGATTAGTTCTGTCTGTAAAGCTTTGTGTTGCAGGTGGGGAAGATGCAGAGGAGACTGCATGTTTGTTGCCTGAGGTTGTGGCATAGTCATAGTCCTCTGTGATGTCACCTGCCAGGCTAGGAGTGAGAAACTCAGGAATTATCTTACAACACCTGTCAGACTAGGAGCCAGAAACTCAGGAATTATCTTACAACACACTTGTAATGATTTCCAGTTCAATTTGAAGCCATGGGCTATGTAATCACATAGGAGTTAAAAAGGTCACCCCGCAGGGCTAAGAGTCTCCTAAGTAAGAGGAGATTTCAGTTCACCTGACCCACTTTCTCTACGGCAAGATGACCGTGCCCTGGAGGCTGAGTGTTTCTAACATGCTGGTGCATTCTCCTGGCCAACAGGGTGGCTGGGTCACTGACCAACCTGGCGGTGACCCAGAGCCAGGCCTCAGAAGTGCTTCCTGGTGCTGGGGGGAGGTGGAACTGCCAAGTACACACCCCAAAGGTGGGAAACGGGGACATGCAAAGAGGGACCTGACCTCTACCTTGAGTGTGGTCTGTGGAAGTAGTTCCTTTTTCTTGGGGGATGTGTGACGAGTAGGTTTTGGACTTCATCCCATCTCTATTCTCCAGCTAAACATTGCCGGTCTGGCTGAAAGCTGGAGCAGCTTTAGGAGCCGTGGAGAGCAATGGCTTTGGCTGCTGGGTGACACAGTGAGACACCTCGTGTCCCTTTCTAAGCAAACTAAATGTCCCGTTCCTCTCCCTGTGTCTCCTCTTTTTCGTTTCCATTTGTCTTGTGGGCTGTTAATGATAAACGGAAGCAAAATGTCCATGCTGTCTACCCGACGCCACAGGACGGTGCCAGGCCATGGCATCTTCTGCCTTGCAGGCACAGCTGATCGGAGCCTGTCCCGTGTGGACATGTGTGTCCCAGGGAGCGCAGCCTGATCTCATGGAGATCTCCACCAACCTGAGTCATGAAAGGGCAAAAATGGGAGAGTTTAGAACAGACCGTTTTCTGGCAGTTAAAAGAAATTTCATTTCATAGTGTTTCCCTCTTTTAAAAATAATATATTTTGCAGTGGTACAATGGGAATCTATTGAAAAGCCATAAAAAAATTAATAATAATGCATTTTTCCAACATTCCCAATTAACCATGAATAACATCTGCTTTGTGTGACTTCCCTCCACGTTAAACGTGTGTGTTCCAGTCTAAAGATGAAATTGCACACGTTTGTGCTTTCTCCTTCTCTGTGTCCATGCAGCACCAGGACTACTTGACTAGACTCACCTTTGTCTCTCTCCTCTGCCTTTTCTTCATGGACACTGAAAGATTTGGCGACTTGTACCTAAAGATCAGCAGTGTCTCTTGAACCACAGCTCTGGCCTAAGACCCTGCTCCGACTTCCTATGTGCATGGGGTTGACCAGGTGCCTTTGCAGGCTTGCTTTGCCCATTGACAGTCCCAGTCCCTGTTTGGCAGGAGAGAGGCAGGTAGTGGGAAGCAGAATTGCAAAAGCTCCTAAAATGCCCTCTCTTAGGAAAGACATTGCCATAAGAAACCACAGTACCACTTACTGCACCTAAAAGATCAATAAGTTAAAAAAGAACACTTAAATATTTCCGTTATGTTAAAACTGCCTTTTCTTACTAATTACACCTAAAATCCAGCACAGCATCACACATTGCATTTGCTTATTATGCATTTTTTTAGTTTCTTTTATGACAAAACAACAAATTGTTATTAAGAAGAAAACCATATAAACTGACTCGACTCACTGTTCCTCGTCAACTTAAAAACCCCTAACTCTGGAGGCTGCATCCCACAGCAATGCTCTTACGAGCTCCCCACCAGCTTTGCTGTGTGCAACGCCTCTGACGCGAAGGGGAAAGGACCATGACCCAGGTTATTTCCCAAGACCTGAGGGCTGTGACTCCTCACCTGCAGATATCGGAGGGGGAATGCGATGGGACCCAAGGTTTGGCACTGTGTCTCCAGACCGTGTCTGTCCCCTTTGCCATCTCAACCCTTGGGCCAGAGTCTGCTCAGCTGTGCACGTGGACATGTTGGTCTTTTAAAAATATTTTGTCCAAGACGGTAGGACAGCATCAGCTTGGCCTGTTGCCCTCTGGAGATGGGATGTGTTTTCTTTTCTTTCTTGCTCTGACCCTACCTCTTACTTCTTCAGAATCCACAAGCGCCCAGGCCCCTGAAGTCTTCCAGCCCAGCCTTGTCAAGGAGCACAGAAGCACAAGTCCAGGCTGTCTTTAACAAAGTGCTGCTGACAGCTCTTCCAAAATTCAGCAGCCGTTAGGACAAGGTAGCCATGGCAGCCTGGTGGCCCAAGTCTGTCACAAGAAGAAACAGCTTTTGGAACTGTGCCCCTAGCCGATGGCAATGGCCAGGCATTAGCCCATCTCAGAAAATCCACACAAACCTGCTGCTCTCTCTGTTCTTTGAGCAGTACTGGGTCACTCTCTGACTGTTATGGTTGATACATTGTGTCAACTTGAGCAGTTTAGAAGTTTAACTGAGAGACAGCAGGGAACCAGGGTTCTTACTTTGTAAATATCCTCATCCTGTACAAAGGAGGGCAAGGACATTCTGTGAGTGCTACACCTGCCCTGGAGCAGGGGTGGCCTATGCACAATTTGAGGGTAGAGAAGAGGCTTGCGTTTTGCCCTCTTTTGCTCTGGGCTGCTGCCTTGAAGTGTTGCCCCAGTGCCATGCCACCCTGCATTGGAGCCAGCTGATTATGGACTGAAATCACCAAGAACTGTAAGCTAAATAAACCTTTTCTTCCCTAATTTTGGGTGTCAGGTGTTTTGTCCCAGCAACAAGAGAAAAGTAACCAGGACACCGACCAATTGCAGAATCCCCAGTAAAGCTTCCCCCATGGATAGTGCACACCTGAGTCCTTGCATCATGTGGCCCAGTCTGTTTCTTACCATGTCTGGGTTAAAGATCCCTCCACTGGTGTCAAGAAGACGGAAGGAAGCAGTTGCATGCAGTCAAGTTCACTGTTGCTGTTGGGTGTGCCCGGGGCAGGCACGCAGGAGTGAGGATGACAGGGAGGATACAAGTTTGCTTCAACACATGCAAAACTCTTTAAGCATTAAAAGCTTGTGACATGTAATTGGACTGAACTTTAGAATCGTATTCATGAATTTTATAGGGAAAGAGAAAGTAATAAAGACAGGAATTTCTGCACTACAAAGTATGACTACAGAGAGGAAATATTACTTTGAATAATGAAATTCCTTTGTCCCGGCCTGACAGGTGTTTAGTTCCATGATTCAACTTTCCTCACTGTGTCAAGGACCTGTGTTTGAAGTAGACTGCATTGCACATTTTCCTCTGCTTTCATTTATTCCGTACATGTTCGCTTTCTGCCTTGCTCGTGTGTGTGGTTTTTTCCTCTACAGCATCTTTTTCTACATTGGCAATGGGGTTTTAATAATTAAAAATAAGTAAACAAGTTGTGCTCCATCAATTGCCAGTCAATAGCTTTCCAGAGCATCATTTTTCTCATCATGCAGATGTTCAAGTTGTTAAAAGTTATGATCGGATCCAATAAAACAGAAACTGCTGGCCGGAAGGTTGGTGTGTGGAGAGGACAGGTTATCTGTCTGGATCATGAACACCCGACGTGTTGATAGAATACAGGGTGCAGTGGGCTCTGGCTCTATGGGGTCCACGCCACAGGGCGCCTCACTGCGTTTCTCGGCGTTGCCCCAGGGGTTGTTAGCCCCTGGTGCCCCTGTGTTCTGGGTTCTCCGAGGACAGAAAGGAGACTTGTGCTGCCCGGCTCCTCCCTGCATCAGGATCAGAGCGTGGTGCCGAGGACACTGTGTGCCTTCTGTCATCGCCCTTTGTGGTGCTCAATCTCTGCAACAGCTTCACTGGCTAAGTGATGCCCAGAGAGCTGGCCAGGAATGATCTCTGGGTGTCTGGGTTTTCCCTCGTAAGGCAAAAGGGAAGAACATTATAGGATTTTAGTAATTGCTTGAATAATAAACAAATGCTCAAATGAATATATTGATTATTTGTTCAAAGGGAATTTTGTTCTAATTTTTATTAACTTTGTAGTTATGCTTTCAGGATTGAATTTAAACTTTCAGTGATGGGATAGTGTCACGTTGTGTTGAAACGTTTCTAATGAATTTTATTTATTGTTAAGCATAGATTTCAGATTCTTCTGTGCATAAGCCTGATTTGGGAACTTACTTAAGAAATAATTGCTGAGGCAGTAAAATGGTCAATAGAGTAAGTTACCAGCTAAGTTTTCCTTTTTGCTCTATTGTTTATGCAGTGCTTTCTGGCGCATCAGTGAGCATCTGTCCCCCTGTGACGCCGCTGCTCTCCGAATTCTCTGACCACCTTGTGTGGCAGCAGTTGCCTGAAGAGCAGGGGGTTTGGGTACAGCCGAGGAGCTCGCCCCAAGAGCCCTCGGGACCCGAGCCCCACATGTGGCACAGGTGGTCACAGTCAGTTAGACTGGAAGGACCAGGATTGGCAGTGATTGACGCTGGGAGCTGCCTGCCCACCGGCCTCACTGTTGTGGTCTCTGGATGCCTGTGACAGCCTGTGACAGTAGAGGGTGCTTTCCGTCTCCAGGAGTCAATCATTACAGAGCTGTGAGCACAGTGCAGATGGTGCCCTTGACCTTGGACCCCAGAAGCCGCTCCTCCCG
>RJWT010050190.1:0-10887 GCA_004365215.1 Cuniculus paca | reverse complement strand
AAGCTGATTAGGAATCTACGCGATGTTGTCTGGAACACGCACAGGAGGAGAACTTGGTCCAAACAGCTTCCGCGGGTCTGCCTACAACCTGGAGCTGCCAGATGACTGTTTGGTTTTTCCGGCCAGTGCTGGCTATGGGTATCTGATGGTGGGCACCCGTGCCTCAGCCTTGAGCTGGGTACCAGCCCACAAGGGTCCCCAGCATTTTCACAGGAGTGTAACTGGCCAGGGCCTTCGGATATAAGCTGTTTAGGAACCCACATGATGTCTGGAATGCGCATGGGATCAGAACTCAGTCCAAGCAACTTCCTCCAGCTGGCCCACAACCTGGCACTGCCGGCAGAAGTGGGCAGCAGTCTTGACCCTGGGTGTATCTTGCCCAACTCCAAAATGGCACCTGGCCAATCACTCTCTCCCGTGAGGGGATCGAGTCCTCTGCACTCACCATCAGCCAGCACAGACCATCGCATCCACCACTCTGTTTTACGCCCGCGCCTCTCTGCAGAGATCTCTGGGGTTGACCCTGACTGCGACTGCAACCGTGACCACGACCACGCATCTCCAAGGCTCAACAGCTCTTCTCACAGGGTGAGTGCGGCTCCAGGCTAAGGCGTTGCCAGCTACCACCTTCTTCTTCATTTAAATTCTTCTTTTTATTCTCTTTGTGGGCTTCAATTCATATTTTAGCTCCTTCCTGGGTCCAGGGTACCCACTCCCTTCCTTCTTGTCCTCTCCATGATGTTGTATTCCAGCATCTGAACTGTTTCTCTCAGAGAGACTGTTTACTTTGCTGCTTACTGTTCTGCCATCTTTGATGTTCTCCTCTTCTCCTGTATTTCTTCAGTGAATTTTTACATTTTAAAATGTCTCATGATCAGTAAGTCTAGAAAATCCTAACCTAGAATTATTTTCCCAATTTCAAAATATCTCTACACCTGAATATATAACTACCCACCTTCTGTATGTCAGAGTTCAGTGTTTTTTATTCATAAATTTAATGTTGCCCAAAACTTTTTTTTCCCCAGTGCTGGGAATCTAACCGAAGGTCTTGCACATGCTATCCAGGCACTCTGATCTTTGAGCTATATTCCCAACTCTAAAACATAACTTTTGAGAGACTACTAGCTAGGAACAATAAGGAATATAATGAAATATGCAGGAAGTGGATCTCTAGAAGAGAAGAAAGAGTTTATTGGTCATGATAAACAACACAGTGCTATAGGCAGCTAAGTTAGACAGAAATTAATATACAGTCAGAAAGATACTGGGCTCTCAGGGAAGTCAGCAGAAAAATAAAGACATCAAAATTGTGGCTACAGGCACATCTGAAGATGACCAGGTCTCAAGATAAAGAAGCAGTGGCCTACATGCCTAAGGGACAAGCAGTAACTTAGAATTATACTATAATTGGTATCACCTGGACCAGTAATGGTCCAATAAATATCAGTTGCCCCAGGCGGGTGACCAGAAGATGGGGGACCATCCCTTCCCAAAACTGTCTTTGTTCTTTCCATGTACCCTTGCTATATGACCTGCTTCCCTATTGGATCAATATTAGCTAAGTGGCTATACTGGTAGTCTTACTGGTTGATTATAGTTTGACCCATCTTGTATTCACCTCATGATTTTGTACCCACCTCGTAATTTTGCTCTATAAAACATTCTTAAGAGAGGTGGCCTCGGTGGTAACCCACTTCCAGGACCCCTCCCGGCTCTGAGGAACTACTCCTGTTGCCCAATAAACCTTTTGTATTCTTAACCTCCTTTGTCTTTTGGAATTCATTCTTTGATTTCAGTTGAGATGAACTCAGCACATCTAATGCCTAGCAGGTTGGGAGTTACATTTTCTCCTGTATCAGCATCACAAAAGTAGGCACACTGAGGCAAAAATCAAAGCCTTAAGGGTACTGAAAAGACTAATGTTTTGTTTCATCTATGTGCACAATAGTGAAAAGTTTTAAAAAATTCATAAATTTTTAAACTGTGACTAGTCATCAAAGATTGGACATTAAGAAGTAGTTTCAGGATTTTGTAGTAGGTTTTAACAGTCTAAACTTCTCTGAAAACATATACTCTGGGGCTAGGTATATACTTCAGTGGTAGAGCACTTGGCTAGTACATATAGGTCCCTGGGTTGGACGGGGGAGCAATGTTTGAGATTTGCACAAGTGATTTTTTATGTTTCTGAGAACATACACATAATCTATGAAACTCAAGGTGTACCTACTAGAGTCAGATGAGCTGCTCCTGCTTCTGAATCTAAATCTCATTTCTAACTTTCCATTTGGAAGTAGGAAAATAGGATTTGATATGCATCTTGACTTATACCACTACATGGAACTGTGGTAAACACACAGAATACATCTTTTAAATTGCCCTTTCTAAGTACAGAAGAAACTAGTACAGGGCAAGTTGGGAAATCGGATGTCAGGAATAAAAAGGGGATCAATTTTTCATTCAATATTTTTTTGCTCTGTATTTAAAAATAAGTCAACCTTGGCAAATAAAAAAGTCACTGTAAATCAGGGATTTAGCTCAGTGGCACAAGTGCCTGCTTGCCAAGCGTGAGGTCATGAGTTTGATCCCCAGTACCAAAAAAAAAAAAGTCACTGTAATTATAACTTTTGTATCATATTAAACAAATAAAACAATGTTTATGTGAATTTATTATTATGAGGGCTAAAAACCATACACCTTCACATACTTTGAATTCCTAGTTATCTAAAGTCTCCTTCTTCATATGCCCCTCTTCTCAACCCCTTAAAAAGTTTATATTTTAACAAAAAAAAAATCTAAAAACCCAAAGTAGCTACACTGCTTTTTTTCTGCACAGGTCAAATGTTCCAGAATACTCAATCCACATCAATGCAGGTTATTTTCTATATTTGTGGTTGTGGTTAATGGTCAACTTGTAGCACCCAGCTGAACTAAATCAGTGTGGTGCTGGGGCGGGGGGAGGCCCACCTGAGGATTGTTGCCAACAGCATAAAAAGACAACTGGTGGGGAAGATGGTCCTGTTGATTCTCCTGGAGAAGCCTATCATGCCAGTTTCCCTGATATGAACTCAATTGTTCTCATTCTCAGAGGAGCTCAGGACCTGGCTGTTGCTAAGGATAGCTGCAGTTCTCTTTGGGAGATCTCAAAGAGAGTGCAGATCTTTCAGCATGCTGGCACAAATCCTTCATCTTACTGGCAGACTTTCTAGCTTCCACTGCTGACCTTTGGGCCTTTCCAATGCAAATCTTTGATACAGACTTGCATGAAACATTGTTATGGGTTCTAGGTCTTCAGTTGGATTCATGCAGGACATTGCCTTGAGATCCAGGCCCTCATATTCTGGGGTCTCTAATGTGGCTAGATCTCCGCACCCTTTTGCATTTGACTCTTTGGGTGACTGTTATAAAATAATCTTATAAATTATGTGTCCTGTATTAAATCCATTCCCTTGTAAATGCTGACTACAACAGTGGTGTATTTCTGATGGGCCTTTAGAATTACTTTTAAAATATTTGCAGGTTGTTTGATTATATGAAAATATGGAAATGTCCTTAAACTAAATGCTTTTAAGAATGCCAGGAAAAAAGTCTCATGTTAAACAACCTTCTATAGAGTTGCTGCTTACTTTTTGAATGACATATTTTGGGGAATAAAACTATCATAATATGGCCCTAAATTACCAGGGGATTAAAATTAAAAACTTATAGGCAGATATTTTTAAATGATAGGTTGTTTTATCAGTATTTTTTTGAGTTAATTTCTAAAAAATATCTAAATAAGCAATGACTTTAAAGTCCTAACCAGGTAAATAACATTACCAAGCTACTACTTATTCAATATATTAAAACTTTCTAAATATGCTGTGAAAAACAACTCTTGCAAAGTCATTTATATCATAAGTTGCAAATCCAAAATACCACTAGCTCTATAATATGCAAATGTAAAATCTAATTTCACTTTAAATTATGCTCACTTCTTTTCCTTACTAAGCTCCAAATAGGAAAGAAAATGAAAGAGTACAATTCAGAAGCTGAAAGAAAAAGAAAAGCCAGGGACTTCAATCAGATCTGCATGACTCATGTTGTGTCAATTGAAAATTTCTGATTTCAAACCTTTAGGAAAAAAAAGAAATTCCAAGCACCCTTCAAATTATATTCAAGCCAAATGCCTGATTAGACAATTGAATCATTTTATGGGCCACATTTTCCCCCTTGATTCAGATCTCTTCTCTCGCTGCCACAAATATGTTTATTCAGTAGAAATGGAGTGATGAAGATTGACCTTTCTAGCTGAGCAGCTGGCTGAAATGGATTTTAAATAGTATGCTTAGGATTTTACTTCACTTGATTTAAGGCAAAAGGAAATAAAATAAAAGTTCACAGATGATAGGTCCACCTATGTAATTTTTACTCTAGGAATTTTAGAACCACCATCCCATCCTCTTGACAAATTCAGCTTCTCACACCAGAATGTAGACTAACCAGAAGGAAAACACTGAATTACTATTGTGAAAAGCTTAGCGGCAGTCTGCTACAAACTCAGTAGTACTTTTTTTAAAAAAGCAGGTCTGCCTTTTAAGAATTGTTACCAACCACTTTCCCAAAAAAAGAGGGAGGGAAGAGGAAACACAAGGGGGTAAGGGGGAGACTGTTGAGCCCCTAAGTCCTGCCTACTACTTTGACTTGCTCCAAGGTCTGCAATATCTTTAGCATCAAAAGAGTAAGACTTTCATTTCCTTATTTCTTTTCTACTTCATAACCTAACAATAAGAGCCTTGAAAGCTAACTATTCTGAATATTTAAAACCACATACGCTTTCAGCATTTTGTAACATTTTTACTCTCTCTAGTCCTTGCCCCCTAAGTCACTGTACACACCTGATCCAACTATCACTCACTAAAATTATTAACATGGGAGATCATACGCAACTGCCAGAGAAAGTACATACTCACAGAATACAAAAACAAATTTCCATGAACAAATAATGAAAAGAGGAAAGAGCCTATATTTATGAAATTTCTTTAGATCTGCTACCTGATCTTCATTCAATGCTAGCATGCAAGTATATGCTAATTTACATAGCTGATAAGCTGAGTGAAAGCATTTATTCACAGCAGGTACAGGGCTGGAAGTGAAGGATGCAGAGATACAAGACAGAGTCAGATTCTTCATTTACAGACCTTGAAGTCTAAAGGAAGAGAGATCCATATAAACCTACAATCAAAATAGCTACGTAAGTGTCATGATAGGAGGTATACCCACAGTGGTACGGGAGGGAAAAAAACAAAACAAAACATCAAGCTCCTAATTCAAGTCTGAAAACACTGGGAAAAACTTCTTAGATGAAGCAGCATTTGAACCATGTCTGAGAGAGCCTTAGAAGAAACAAGGGTGGGAGTAAAGAGATAAAGCAGTTCTATTTAGAAGGAGCAGGTTGTAAAGATACAGATATTCTACTTGGGACAATAAAAATGTTCTGGAAATAAAAAGTGGTGGTAGTTACACAACATTGTGAATGTATTTAATGCCATCAAACTGTAAACTCAGAAACAGTAAACTTGGCCAGGCTTGGGGGCATGTGCCTATAATCCCAGCACTTGGGAGGCTGAGGCAAGACAAACCGCTCTGAGTTTGAAGCTAGCCTGAGCTACACAAGCAAGTTCAAGGCCAGCCTGCACTACATAATGTGACCCTGTCTCAAAAAAACAAAAAAAGTAAACTTTATATTACTTTATGTTACACACACACAGTGTTTGTGAATACTACACAAAGCATCTGTGAGGACAACTGAGTGGGAAGAGCAAGGCTTGAGATGCCTCGGGACTAGACTATAATGGGCTTGGTACTCCACATTTGTGTTGAGGCTAAACCACAGGGAAGAAAAACTGGAAAGGACAAGAATAAGTAAGAAGGTATTAATACACTCCAGGTAAGAAATGAAGGTTTGGATTCAGAGACACAGTGGAGTCAAAAATAATGAGCAGATTTCCAAGATAACAAGAAAAAAGAATAAAGGGTATATGAAGCTAAGCATGAAGAGCAGTAGGAACCTTGAAGGCCTGTTCAGTTTTGTGTGTGGATGACTAGGCAGAGGAGGGGACCACTCACCCAGAGAATGGAAACAGAAGTGCCAGAAGGGACTGAAAGCAAATCACTTCTGCTGTGACCTGCCTTATGGGAACCCTTGTGGATAAGGGAGATTTCTCAAGTGAGTATGAACTTCAGGTGGCTTCAGGTCTCAGGCAACAAAGAGTAGCCCAGATATAATGGGGAAAGACATTTTCTTAACCTTGGAACAGAATCTAGCACCTATCACTCTGAAAGTTAGGGGCTTTGACAAACTAGATGCAGCTTCTCTGGCTAGGACCTGTCCTTCTCAGTGGAACTTTCAGGGAGGCTCATGAAAGGCAGTATCTCTCAACTAGGGTGAGGCAAAGATGAATAAGAGTAGACAATTTATAGTGGCCACTACTTACAGAAATAATTGGGGTAGTTTAATACGAATAGGTAGTTTAATAGGAAACAGAATCTGAAATGTAGGTTTGAGAAGTATGAATTGTTATCATTTGGAGAATGTAAATGGGATCTGTCTTATTCTCCCACACTACTAAAGTCTACAGTTTACTAGTCAATAAACATTTTAACCAAAGTGAAACCATATTATTCATACTGTTTATAAACTACTTTTTTAATACTCAATACGATGAGCATCTATCTACGTCGAAACATTCTTCTATAACTTCACATTTAAAACTCAATAGATCTGACTATATGCCACAATTTATTCAACAAATCACCTACTGCTGAACATTTAGGACTGAATGATGCTTTTAAAGCTAATTTTAAGCATTAATTCACCATTCCCAAGTTATCAGATTTTTATGATGACACATAAGGATAGCTAAGAATTTTAAACATTGTACATAAAATTCCCTTCAAATTTTGGGGTTTTTAAAACACTTTTAAACACTATTTAGCCATCTAAAAGGATCATAGCTCACTAGCCTTGATTTTATAAAAAGAAAGTAAATCACTCATTTGTTGGGGGTACATTAGTTTTATCAGTCCAACCATACCATATAGTAAGACCAAAGAGGCAGGTAATTCATTAAATAGCATTCTGGTGGCATTAGAAATTAAATGCATCTCCAATAAGGGAAACACATCTGTTCTGTTGGCACAAATGAGTATACTATTTTATATCCCATGGATGCTTATTGGTCTTTCCTTGAGTTGGCAACTGATGTAAGGACAGATGCCCCCACCTGTGCTTATGCAGTTCTTTCTATCCATAATGTCCTTCAGCTCTCCCAGTTCCTGTCCCCAAGCTCTTCCAAACAGCTTCTTCTTACCATTCAAGAACATATACCCATTACTTTCGCCAAAAAGCCTTCCCCAACCAGTCATTCTGAGCCATGTATTCCTAATTCACCCTGCCCCATCTCTTATATAACACACAGTTTATTGAAATGGTCACTTGATACTCACCCACCAAATCATTAGCCTCTTTAGGTCAGGACTTTGCCTTTCACTCTGCTAGTTGTCAGGCCTAGAGTACGGCTTCATTAAATGGTTGCTGAAAAGGAACGCTGTGATTCAAAGAACGCGACAAAGTTTCATCAATCCATCGTATTTTTTGTACCAGTAATATTTTCTTATGAGAGCAATCAAACAGCATGCATAACTATGAAGGTTATGTACAATTTTCTAAAAAGTACAGGAATAACAACACATATTTGATGCATGATCATTGATGCTATGCATGGCAATTAAACAAGTAATTATGACTTGTTTGAATTATGACCATTGGTAAATCCCAAGAATGCAATGAGATGCCATATGGTAACCAATTTCTAGTTCATCAGAGATAAGACCGACCTCATCTCCTCTGTCTATGGTATCTACTTTTATTGAAATGTTCCAAGTTCCAAAACAGCTCTTCACTCTACTGTACCTCCCCTCCTCCTGCAAATTTATGACTAAAATTATTTTCACAGGAAATGGGGTTCAGCTGAGACTTCTTTCTCCACGTTTGTACTGCACTGTCTGTCACCTTTATGAGCCTTATGTTCTGCCATTCCCTCCTGGGATTTTTAGGTAAAGACATTTCCTTAAACCATTATAAGAACCCTCATTTCGTTCCTTCTCTTAGGGCAACAGACTGGGTGCTATGAATTAAGCCTCTCCTGGCTCAAAAATCTCTCCCAAATTTCTAGGCATTCCATCTTTACAGATTCATTTGGTTAACAAATAGCCACCCCTCTCTCTTCCTCCCAATCAAAAAAGCAAATTAACTAAGTAGCACAGGTTTACTGGGGATATGAAACTAGCTAATAATTATACTAAAGAAGTGGTTTTGAGGGACAGTGAGGAAGGAGAAGAGTAAAGGCACATGCCACTGAGCTATTGGAATTCCTGTAACAGGGCAGCAAGAAAGCTCTGGTGTGAGAGAATAAACAGGGGACCCAAGAGAAAGAGGAAGCAAACTGAGGAAAGCCCAAAGACTAACTTCAAATTTCGACCTAGAGCAACCCAAGCAGCTCACCCTTTTTTCTTTTCCAAATGCCAGCAACTATCCCCAGTTGCAGCCATGTGAAAAGATCATTCTTTTGGTCCCAACTGCTCCACACTCACTCTTCAAATAACACTTTCAACTACACACAGATGTCTCATCTTGAGGATAGGGAGAAGTAGGCTATTACCCAGAAACACACTGGCACTAATTCGGTAGTCTAAGATGTACACTTAAAATACAATCCACATCATGATTGAGATGTTTCAGTTTAAAATTAAATGCTGAAACACAAATTTGATAGCAGAATTATTCATAATGAAATAAAGACTCAGAGGCTGCTTTTGCCAAAAAGCTCTATTTGGGCCTGTAGCTGTCCAATGGGTAATTACCCAATGGATAATTAAAAATGGGATAATACTTGCCATCTCTACCTTCATTTTGTATCTGTTTCCTCATATTTTGTTTCAGATTCTTGCTTATCTCTGCAAGAAGACATGTTAATCATTAAGGAACATTCTTGCAAAGCTGGTCAGCCTTCCCCTTCAAGGCCAAAGCTATCAGGATAAAAGTAAAATACTTTCAGGATTTTTCAGGGACATTCAACTGATAGCATTTTATTCCCCTTGTGCCAGAGATGGAACCCAGGGCCTCCCACGTGCGAGGAAACAGTGCTACCATTGAGCTACACCCCTGGAGCTTTTTATTTTGAGACAAGGTCTCACCAGTTGCTCAGCTGGCCTTAAACTTGTGATTCTCCTGCCTCAATTCCCTGGAGAAGTTGAGATTAACAACTGTGCATGGCTTTGACTACCAGCTGTTACATCTTGTTCCTGACCACCTGAGTTCACATGAATAACGCCAGTCTTTGCCCTAAACCTGCAACCACCTTGGATTTCAGCAATAGTGAAGTCTCTAGAATTCATCACTGCTAAGGAGAAGCAACTACACAATGATAGGAACACAGGCTGCCCCCTAAGCAGAAGCAATCCTCTCATGATGGGAACCAAGCTGTCCTCTGCCTCAGTTCTTACTCTATTTATACCTAAAGCTCATGTCAATACTCTGCCACTGCCATGCAGCAGAACACATTTGTCCCTTGTCTTCCCAGTGTAGCTATACTGATTAAGGTTCCTCTCCCACCTTCTCCACTGTTCATCTCTTCAATTAGCACTCTGGAACAGGTAGTAGGACCTAGTCTGTTGGAACCCCTGGAGTCATAGCCTTTGCCCTCACTCTACAGTTAACAATAGTGGCCAAAGTGAACACAATCTAATTCCTTCCAAATGCTAACTGAAAAACAAAATGTGGTATATCCATACAATGGAATATCATTTGGCACTAAAAAGGAACGGAGCACAACAATGAGAATACAGTTAATGTCACAACTGTACACTTAAAATTATTAAAATACAGACTTTTATGTCATATTATACCACATTTAAAGGGAAAAAAGGGGGAAACCACGCCTCCCTGAGAGCCAGCCGGTAAGCACATTGGGAGACAAGAAGAGCAATGCCCCCCTGCCCAAACAACTGGCTGATTTGGAGGAACTTGGGTTGAGATGATAGCAACTGAAATAAATAAATAAATAAATAACTTAGTGCCTGCATTGTTTGATTGTCTTTGCAGGCTTAAAGCTAGTAGTCTGAGCATGTATTTGGAGGATAACAATATGCATTACAGCAACTGTGGGAGATTTCCTTCTGTCTTGATTTTGAAATCCAATGTTTTGTTCCATTTCATTGTTTTGTTTTATTCCTGTATCTGGTAACGTTAGCAACTATTTTGAAGATAACAATACGCAATATAACAACCATTGTGTTATAGTCAGGGGTCGCGGGGAGAAAGATTACAATCAGGACACAGAACCTATAACACTGTCTATGATGGTTACCCAGTGTCAAACACAAGAAAGTGCAGGAAATCTGTCCACAACACCAAAGTCTGTTCTGGGAAGGCCCAAAGGCCAGTGGTGGAAGCTATTAAGTCTATGCCAGCAGGATGAAGGATCTGTGCTAGTAGGTTGAAGGTTCTACAGTGAAGCCAAAAGCGACACTCAAATAAGGACCAGGGCTCCCCGAAAAGCACCACAGTCATCCTCAGTGACAATGAGGTCCTGCACTCCCCTGATGATGAGAACAGTCCAGTACATGCCAGGAAGTCAGTGTGACCTCTCCTGAAGTTTAAACAGCAACCATCTTCCCCTCCGGAACCAGGAAGTGATGCTCAACGTAAGAACTCCCCAAAGTGAACCGCAGCCACTCTCAGCGACAAGGTTCCGAGCCCCTCCGATGATAATGGCCAAATTCATACTGGGGAAGCCAGCCTGACAAGCTCCTCCAGGAGAGCCAATGGCTCCAAACAGCAGCACTTAG
>RJWT010050189.1:0-10887 GCA_004365215.1 Cuniculus paca | reverse complement strand
AGGTTTCTCAAAAAGCTAGGACTGGAAGTCCCATTTGACCCAGCTATTCCGCTTCTGGGCATATTCCCAGAAGAAGTGAAATCATCTTACCACAGTGATGTATGTGCACCTATGTTTATAGCAGCACAATTTGTAATAGCCAAATCTTGGAAACAACCCAAATGCCCATCAATTGAGGAATGGTTAAAGAAGATGTGGTGCTTTTATACAATGGAGTATTATTCAGCTATAAAAATGATCACATTGAGGCTTTTATAGGTAAATGGATGAGACTTGAGACCATACTCATAAGTGAAATAAACCAAACACACATGTGTAAACACCAGATTGCCTCCCTAGTGTAAGAAACTGAAAGACTCAATAAGATACAAAATTCCTGATAAATATGGAGAAATGGTTCTAAAATCCAATGGTGCTTTTATTCTTTGATTTGATTGGTTTAAGTCCCTATCCTACTATTTGAAAGCAGTAAGCACGAAGATAGAAACAGCTCTTTAGAAAAATGAGACATTATAGTAGCCATTGCTCATTTCTTGTTATCTGACTTGAAGACCGGTAATGCTATTGTCTTTTATCTGGATTTATACTACTTTGTTTTGTTTGAGTTTATTGTCTGTAAATGTAAGAACAACCATTTTGAAGAAAGCAAGAGACACTAGGGTAACCATTGTTAATCTCCTGTTGTTATGTTTTGAAAATGTGTATAGCTTGCAGTGTTCTGCTTTGAAATGCTATATTATGTTTTACTCTACTCTGTTTTCTTTTGCTTTTTTCATTCTGTTTTGTCCTATTTTCTTTAAAATAAAAAAAAAAGAGAAAATTATGGCTCTATTTTCCTGGAGAGGAATTGGTTTAAAACTCAACCAAATGCTAAGAATAATGAGCAATAGTAATACCCTAACTTCACACCTTCAGATTTCCAACATTTAATGGCACATTATAAACATTACCACTCCAAAACATTCTCTGGGAATTGAAAGGAATAGTTGCAAATTACAAATGAAAGCCCTCAGAGCAAACATTAAAGCCTGTGGCACCGTGTCTCACACTACTTCTTTGCTTGTTGTACCCACACATTCTCTTTGACTCTTCTCTATTCAGGGTTCCCTTGGCAGATGCTTCATGTTCCCAGCATCTCTAACCTCCTGGGAAATCAATTGTGTCTTCAGGTTTGTTCACACAGCTTCATGCATTCACCTGAAGTGGCTTCACCACTGAGGCCTTCCTTTGTAATATGCGTGGAAATCTTGATAAGCATGTGGCATACCTGAAAAAGCAGCATTATGTGCACCATACTAAGGTCTGTTCCAAGCTCAAACAGTAGCCAGGTTCCCTTGGACCATGGATGAAGGGGCCTTTGAACGCCTGGATTCCTGATCATGGTAAAATGGATTCTCTCAAGCAAACTCACCTGAGGGTCCCTTTTGACCAACAGTCCTAAGGCAGTCTTCTCAAATGAAAGGTGTAAATTTTTGCCTCCTTGAGCATATGGGTGGTATTTTGATAGGATCTATTTTCTCTAATGGCCTTGCAGAGCCACCTGATCCCTTGCAACCAAGGCCCTTGTGCACAGTGACCCTCATCCTGCCAGAATAAAAGTGCATGCAAAAGCACAACCCATCCTCAACAACTTTCAGAATAACAAAGCAAGGGCAAATGTCTCATCGCACTCTATGGGTCCTGAATCTACACCTCAAGCATTTCTTGTGTCCTAACAATCCTTCACACATGCTTGGAATGAAATGTTTTGTGAAAACTGGCTATTTATTTATTTATTTATTTATTTTGGAGTAGTGAAAATTTTCCTCTCTGAACAAGAACCACACTAATTTCAGACTCCTTACACCTCAAATAGAGGGGCAAGTCCAAGTCCTCTGACTGTGACCTGTGTGGGGATTAGCAGCATGCCTTCCTTGCAGCATCATGAGTTAAGTACATGCTTTGCAGTTTAAGACAAATTCAGTTTTCATGCTTTACCTCTTTCCACAAGAAAAGAGAAAAACTATGCTTTTGGCATCTGTAGCTGATCTTTTGAGTTGTTGTTCTGTGGTTTTGTGTGTCTGCATGGCTGTGTATTGGTGTGTGTTTGAATCTTTTATTTCACTTCCCTTTTGATTCAAAGTTTTAGCTTCCTTAACGAGCTTCGTTTAAGTTGAGTTTGTGATACTGATGCAGCTCAGAATGTTTCTTCCTTGCTTCAGGATCCTACACTAGTACTACACTCATTGAAATGGTTGAGCAACTTTGTTCATGCCTCTAAATTTCAAATTCATTAGCTTTAAAGTTAGGACTATGATACCTGCAGCACAGAATTACTCCCTAAATGGGAAAATGCAAGTTCTTAGCCTAAGAGGTGCCTTACATTTAACAATAAAACTTTCATGCTCTTGTTGCAGTCACTGTGATTCCTGGAGTTTTCATTGCTGCTAGAAAGTGTATAAGGAAGGTTTACATTAAAAATGGGGAAGGTTCTTAAACTTGGTGACCATTTTATATCTTGATTGATCTTTCTCTTCTAATTCAACTCAGTTTCCGCCTGATACTTTAAAGACAACTAGGGGCTTAGTGGGGAGCCTTGTGTCATCCAAACACATTTCAAAGGAGTTTAAAAAGGGGCTTTAATGTGGTTCTTGCAAGAATATAAGCCTGAATCATCCATTTCTCATCTCAACAGACTTCAGCTCTGTAAAATTGGATTGACTATAATCTTTAGCTCAAGGGACACAGAAATTTTTCCTTTCCATGGGGTTGACACACATTAACCTTTTTTACATATTTTGAAGAGTTTTGTGTTTAGCAAGAATAGAACTGACAAGAAGTTAGGTCTGTCTAAGTACTATACTATGCCAGCACTCTTAAATTTCTGAAATTTGTGAATCATTCTACAGTTTTCCATCTCAGTGTTTTACTATTTATGTTAATCATTTACATAACTTAGGTAAATGAAAATTTCTTGCATATTTCTTCCGGGACATCATCTTTTCACTAAAACTGTTTTGCAGAGATCTACTCATAATATTGCATGGGAACATACTCTCTTTTTGCTACATATTTTTTGTCACAATGCTAAAAGAAATTCAATAATGATTCTCTTACTAATATGATTTAATCACATTCTTGTTTTGCTAATACAAAAGTCTTACTGCAAACATTTTTATATATGTCTCCCAGTGTATGTATTCAAAAATTTCTTATTTGTATACACTGAGGTGAAAAATGTAGAATTATATGAAGACATTAAATTTTATAAGTCATTGCACTATCTTTCAAAAATGGCTTTACTACTGCACACTCTACACTTTCAGTCTCTTTAGTAATTATGAAGACAATCAAGACTTTTACCTCTTCTATATTAAACATCTTTATTTCAACGTTCGTGAACAAGTAGTGAACATTCAAAGTTTGTGCACATATGTGAAATTGAAAAGTATTAATGGAAAAGTCTTAGTGTTCTAGATGTTTTTTTCATTGAAAAATCATTTTTAAATATGCAATTCTGGGACATGGCATATGTTCAAAAGCAAGGCAACAATTCCCACTGTCAATTTCTAGTACTTTTTACAGCATTCTGGACAGAAACACTACACGTATGAAACAAAACCTTTCAACTCTTCCCTCTTCCCTGCCTTTTTTCACCTCTAATAAACTTTGTGTTTTTTAATGAATTTGATTACTTGAGGTATGTCTTCTAGGTGGAATCACAGGATCTTTACTCATTGGTATGCAACTTAAGAAAATGTCTTCAAACTTCATCTATGTGTAATGGGCCAAGAGCGTCAATTGCCTCTATAAGGGGTGTAGGTGAAAGGTGAAGAAAATAACAGAGACAAATCTACTAACTTATTGAAAGGAATGAAAAAAACAGAGACAAATCTACTAATTTATTAAAGGGGAATAAGAGGTCAGTGGCTCAGGATGGTAAACACAAAGACTTCTTTGGCCAACTTTTACTTTTTCTAGGAAGAAATGCAGGATAAGGGAGGGGGCTTTTTCTGGAATAGTGAAGACAACCAGGTAGAATGAGGAACAAGTTTAGGATCACAAAAAGGAAAAAAAAGAAAAAGAAAAACAAGTTAAGATCCATCCTGGAAGCTGGGTACTTGTGCTCCCGTATTCTCCTTAAGAAACCTCATCCTGCCCTTTGAGTGCCATGACCTCACTGTCCATTAGGACCTCAGTGCCCTAGACTCAGTTTTTAATTTGTGACCCCCAATGTTCCTTCACATTGTACCATAAATCAAGACTTAATTGTTCTTTAGTTCCTAAACACAATTCCATAGTATTATACATGCTGATCAACAACCATGTGATATTTTAATACATGAACACTTTGAATCCTGTTCAATCAGGGTAACAGCATCTGTCACTCAGATCCTAGAATGTTTATCATTTTTTTGTGTTAAAAATATACAAATATTTTCCACTCTCTTTTTTTAAAAATGTAGTATATTACTGCTGTCTACAGCCTCCCTATGTTAAGCTTTGTGTTGAAATTCCCTCAAAGCCTCATGCAGATATATGGGGGTGGGCCTTTTGAAGGCAGCTGAGTATAGCATTTCTGATTGGTTCATTGTCTAGCACTGGGATTGGTGGTGTGAGTGCTGCACCCGGCCAGGGGTGGGTCGCTGGCATACAATAAAAGACTTGGAAGGAGGCCTACGTCTCCCCTTTCTCCCTTTTGGCCTTTTGTTTTTGTCACTTGTGGCTGCCGTGAACAGTTGCCCCTGAGCCATACCGCCCTGCCTTGGAGCAAGCTGTGTATGGACTGAAACCTCACAAAACTCCAAGATGTATAAGCCTTTCCATCCCTAATTCAAGGGTCAAGTATTTTGTACCAGCAATGAGAGAAAAGTAACCACAGCAGAACTGGGCACAGTGGTGGGTCAGTGCTGTCACTGTACCTGACCATGTGGTTCAAGATCCCTTGGGACTGGTTTCTGGGAAGAGTTTCAAAAGCTTCAGAGATGTCACCTGAAGGAGTAGAAGAGGAATCCCTTATTCTGTTCTGTGTGGGAGAGTATAGTCAGAGCTCAGGAGACCAGAAGGCTGATAGAAACCTGCCAGTAAAGACCAGGCTCTGGAGGTTTCCGCTCGGAAGGATTGCATTGGCTGGTGGACCTCACATGATATGTGTTATGGCTTGGCAGAAAGTTTGTCTGTATTTTGCTAATATCCAGAGACTTTGACTAAGACTGAGATTAAGGGTGGTGCACTAAATAATCTGGAAGAACACATTTCAAGGCGATCTAGTGTTGAGACAGTAGTGTGGCCATGGTTGGGTACTTTTGTCCAGATTTGTGTGGTGAATCAATAGCAAACAGCCCAGCAGGATGATTTAAAACATCATGAGTTTGGCCCGAACGAAAGCTCCAGTAAAGCTGTGGACTACAAAGATGGAGCTGAGGAGGTCTCATTTGCTGAGAAGCATAAGGAGAATAAAAAAGATGGCCTGGAGACATCACAAGCAGCAGTGTTTCCCCATGCTTTGCAGCCTCAAAACCACAAAAGCAAAAGACTTCACTTTGAGGAGAAAGTCACAGGGTACCATCTTCCAAAATGGTGGCAGGGGCCATGTAAGTTTCAAAACTGGCAATGGCTACACCAGGTTCCAGAATGGTGGTGGTGTAGAGAATTTGTTCCTCACAATCAGGTTGAGAGTTCCTAGCAATCCAGGACCTCAACTCCTTCAGACAGCAGAGTGGAAAGCCTGGCTACTGCTCCAACTGGTAGCAGACCTCAACTTCATCCAGGTGGCGCTGATTTTAGGTGCATGCAGAATTCAAGAGTTCTGAAGTTAAAAAGGCTTACACCCTGATCTCAGAAGACCTGGGAGGCCAGGCAGTGTGCTCGTGAGAGGGCAATGTGTACAGCTGTGAGTGTGAAGCCAAAGGTGCGATGGAGAACTCAGAAGTTTGGAACACTCAGGAGCATGGATCATCTCAGGAAACCTGCAAGGAGGGAGCAAAGCCATCCCAAAACAGAAGCCATGGAAGCTGCAACCACCAGGAGTGCCATGGGGGTGGAGTCACACAAGCCTTTTGGAGCCCACAACCAGATTGCTCAGGAACTTATCATGGAAATCCAGGACTTAACATGTGCCCTGCTGGATTTTGGACTTTCTTTGGTCCCATTCCTTTGTATTCCCATTTGTACTCTTTGGAATGGTAATGTTTATCTTGTGCTGTTCAACATTAGAAGTGTTTAACTTTGTTTTCATTTATACAGGGGGTTACAGCTAAGAGTTTGCCTTAGATCTTGGAGGAGATTTGAGATTTAGACTTTTCAGCAATGCTGAAACTCTGAGGACTTTGGCACCTCTCAGGGATGGAATACATGTCTTTTGCATAGAGAATGTGCATGAGTCTTGGAGGCCAGGGAAGGAATGTTATGGTTTGTGTTTAAATGTCCCCACAAAGCCTCATGCAGTCTTAGGTGGCAAGCCTCTCAAAGGCAGCTGAGCCTATCACTTGTGATTGGTTCATTATCTAGCCCTGGGAATGGCGTTGTCAGTTCTGCACCTGCCAGGGGCAGGTAGCCAGCATAAAATGCAAGAGATGGAAGGAGGCCCCTTTTCACCTTTTGCCATTTTGTCCTTCTCGCATGCGGCTGCCATGAAAAACTGCCCCTTAGCCATGCCAGCCTGCCTTGGAACCAGCTGACTATGGACAGAAACGTCTCAAAACTGTAAGCTAAAAATACCCCTTCCTTCCCAAATTTTGAGGGTTTTTCATTTTGTCACAGCAATGAGAGAAAAGTAGCCAAGACACCCTACTATGATATGGAACACTACATTAGATTTCTCCTATGTGCAATGCAGTGCTCAGTGACAATCCCCTCTTTATTCCTCCCTCCCCGCTAGGATACTCAGCCTCTGGTAATAACAATTCTACTATCAACTTCCAGGAAATCCACACTGCAGATTCCAAATATGAATGAGATCATGCAGCACTGGTCTTTCTATACCTGGTTTGGTTTACTTCACATTATGTCCTCCAGGTCTACCCATGTTTTAATGCAAAATTAAAAGTCTCCTTTATGGCTCCACAGTATTCCATTGTGTATATATACCACACGCTCTCTGGTCAACAGCCGATGAACACGTAGGTGGAGAATATTTTGAAAAGAAAATAAACTTCTTTAAATTTTATAATTAATTATAAAAATTTATTTGACATTACATCAGCAAAATTTAACATTATGCCGAATGTTATGAGTATTACACAGATCTACATAATGTGAATCAAAACGTCATCATTCTTGCATCTGTATTCAATAAACAGATATTTTTCATGATATTCTTTACCAAATAATTTTCTTAATGATCTTAAGAATTCTACATTATCTGTGCTTTGTAATGTGTCTGATTCAGAAGCTTATGAAAAGGTGATGGAGAGTGAGTCGTAAGTTTGACAATAAAAGTAGAGGGCATTAAGACAAGGGAGCATGTGATTGCTGTTTGTCTCAGCATGACAGAAATGTTGCCACAAGTCCTGCTACTTTATATTTATTCCACACATATACACCTGCAGAATGTTGATTGGTAGGGACTGTTCTTCTGTAGTAGTAAAATGTGAAACAAAAGAAGTAAAAATTAGACAAAAATAATAATGAACCTTGTTCTTCCTTCTCATTCTTTATATAGTAATGAGTTTATATAGTGAAATGCTTTGCAAATTAACAAATAGAAGCAGTAGAATTGAAACAAACACTATTACTTTCATAGAGATTATAAAACTTAGTTTATTCAATATGTACTGTGACCATACTGTACATAGGTAAATTAAAAACAGGTAGATACATATGTAGATAGATAGATGTATACATAGAGATGATAGACATGCACACAGACAGGGCTCACGCTACTGTGTGTGTGCACGCGAATGTGGAAGTATAAGCTGTGAGTATGCTGTGTTCCTCTCTCAGGTCTTCCATTTCTAAAGTTGGAGAAACACTATTGGAGTGCTGCTCTTCATCTCCAAAAACTCCTCATGTAGCTCATCTGTAAGTAACTCAATGTTTGCATACACCACGTGACACTCTAACATGACTAGGGCCGCAAGGACTTTGATGCCTTCCATGCAATCAGGCAGTCCATTTGAATGGCCTATATCCAACAGAGTATCAAGGTGTAACCAGAAGTGTTATGTGGCATTGTAACTCTTTCTAGACAGCTAACCGTGAAATTTTGGATAGTAGAAATCACATATTTCTGCAAAGATGTGTGTTTCAGTCATGGGAATGTGACGGGTAGTGAGGAATATATCTAAGTAAAGTCCCTTTACATTGCCATTACTCACTGGCATAAAAAATATTCTATAGGAACGCTGTACTGATGACACCATGTGTACATGGTTGGCCTCTGCATGCTTCAGTGATAGGTCTGTGTGACCCTGTAGGATCATGGCTCGAGTTGATCTCCACCAAAAGCCCTTCCTTACTGGCAGGAACAATGATGGCTCTGGGAGTGTCACCTGCTAAACTGAGCAGACGTGACACTGGGCTGACTCAATGTTCCCATAGTTTCTAGAGCACAGGTGCTGACTTCTGTGGAGATTTTGAGTGTTCCTTCTTTCTTTCTTGCTCCTTCTTTAATTAAAATACCATATTTGCAGAACCTGTCTTATTATTTAGCCAAGACAAAGAGGCCTTAGCAACATCACTCAAATATTCAACTCACAATTTTTCATCATTTTCATGAGTGAATGAAGAGTAAAATGACTCTGAAGGAAAAGGTCTTCAATGCCTTGATAACATATGTCTTGATTGACCAACATGTGCCAAGATGGATAGCTAAGACAGAAAAATGGAGAGGGAGAGGACAACAGAATTGGGAGAAGGCTGGAGGCTGACAGAGCAGACAGAATTAACTTGCAGACAATGCTAACAAGAAATGTCTGTAAATATTTAAGCCTGTTTGGAAAGAGTGTGTGAGTAAGCCAATATAGATCATCAAGGTAAGGCCATTCCTCTACCTCTAGTTTCAGACATTTGGTGGTGTGACCCTCCCCATTCCTCAGACCCGCTCTGACAGGAGATGGTCTAAGTGCCTCCTCCATCTTGCTCTGCATTACAGGGAACATCAGAAAGGACCACAAGGATGCACCTCAAGAATTAAGTTTAGAATGAATGACTGTGATGTTCATTGGCTTCTCCTTCTTTCCTTAACGTGAAGATTGAGTACATTAATTCAAAAAAACCTATTGGGACTCACATACACATCCATGCAGGAAGGAAGGAAAATAGCACTGAGAATTCTTGATCCACTCTAACATCAAAATCTTCCCTGGGGGAAAAGTGCCTCCATGAGAGAGAAAAGATAGCTTCTAAGACAAACAGGAAAATGTCAAATCTGGGGTGACTGGGATGAACAAGGGGAAGGGGTGCAAATTTCAGGTTTACACGGGGGCAAGAGGTGGCCCAAGGAATTTAGTAACCTCTGTGAGAGGCAGGTGTTAGTTTCCTTTGTTCCTAGAAAAAGACTCAAACTCACAGGGCAGACCTGCCCTGCCCTGAGGCACGTGACTTCTTGGAAATGGAACTATGACCAGACCACAGGTCATTTTAGGTCTCTCCTTCTCTCAACCAAACCAGCATACTATGAGAAGAGGAGATGAAAATGTACTTAAGTACCATGATGTACCCATCGACTTAAGCATAACGGAGGCATCAAATAAGTCTTAAGAGTCAAGGATGTCCAACAATAGGAGGGGATTATTGTCCCAAGAAAGAAAGAGAGCCCTTGAGAACCATTTAGGGAAGTCTCCAAATTCCTACACAGCCATCAGGTAAATGAAACAGGCTGCCAAAGTAGGTTGTGACTCACAAGATCTTAATCCAGTGGGGGAATGCTGGAGCAGGTTGTCTCCTATTCTGCAAAGTCCCTGTCCAGCCAGTTATGGATGGATTTGCATTATGGTTAGGAAATTGCTGGGCCAGCCCAGTATTTGGAACTTCCACTTCCCCTCGGGTGGGGCAGAAAGCCCTATAAAGAGGTCCTTTCATGAACAACTACTACACTTCTGGCAGTAGTGTCCCACACTGCTCTCCAAAAACTGGTGAGTCTGATATTTTGAGTTGGTCTGTTTCTTGCTGTCCTCAGTTGTTGGTTGAATTTGATCTGAGACAGAAAGTTGGGTGTGTGCAAATTATGATTATTTGATGCATGTTACTTACTGATGGAAATTTAAGACTGGGTAAAATGATATAATATTATGAGCTTCATTTCCTTTTGTTGGGAAGACAACTTGATATCCGCATGGAATACTAGGGCAATGGGGAAGTCTGGACTTGAATTAAAAGACTGAATGAAGTAGTTTTCCCTTTTCCATACATTTTGGTGTCCCCTTCAGAGGTAAACGACTTAACCTGTTGTGAGATCCTTCAGTGCTTTCTGAGTAGCCATTGCTCTGTTCTCCAATCTGCCCTTGAAGTTCTCAGGAGACAATGATGACAGGGACTGAGATGCTCGGGAGTTTTGAACTTGTGACTGCCTTTTGTGAGAAAAGTTTTTCCCAAGACTGAGGAAGTAGATTGGTAGTGTCAGAGAGACTCCATAAAGTCTTAAGAAGAGAATACTTTAAGGAACAGAAGTAATATGCCTTGGTATTGCGTAAGTTTTTCTTCTTTTTTCTATGGGAGTTGCTTCCTCTGAACATTGCCATATAATTCCTTTCAGATTCTGAGACTCTGGAAACATGTCTTATCAACAGCAGCAGTGCAAGCAGCCCTGCCAGCCACCTCCTGTGGTCATAACTCCAAAGTGCCCTGAGCCATGCCCACCCCCAAAATGCCCAGAGCCGTGCCCACCTCCAAAGTGCCCTGAGCCGTGCCCGCCTCCACAGCAGCAATGCCCTCCTGTGCAACCTTCCCCACCCTGCCAGCAGAAGT
>RJWT010050188.1:0-10890 GCA_004365215.1 Cuniculus paca | reverse complement strand
AGCAATAGCATTTTGTTCTGAAGTTGTTGTAATTCCCTTGGTATTTTAATCTTAATTTCATACTGAAATGGATTCAAATCAGCAGCACTCCATTGTCCATTTCTTGTCTATTCTAGGGCCTTTATTTAATTTTGGATTTACTACTTTCTCAAATAGTTTTCAAGAAGGCCCCCAACTGAGGGATGTGTGTCATTTTTAAGAATGTTTGCTTTTCATCCTTCTGCGTGGATCTTTCTTTCCCTCAGACCTTTAGTCACCTTTATAGTCTTTCCTCATTCTCCTGTACAAAAAATATCTAAATCCACTCCATAGACAAATTAAAGGTGGCTTACTTTTTCAGCGTGACTGTCTAATACTCCATTTTTAAGATTTTAATAATATGATGGATATGCTACGATATTGATTGTCATATTTAATTTTGTGCCTGGGTACATAGTGAATCCTCTTACCTGCAAATACATTTCATTGTGCAAGAATCTCAGGGCATTCTTGTTGTTTTCAACCTGCTTCTCTCCTTGACTATTTTTCAATGACTTTTGCTGGCTGCTCTACTTATTCTCCTAAGTATCACTGTTGCTCTGGGATACCTTCTTGGAACTCTTCCTGCTGTTTTCTACTTTCCTTGGGCCTTGCCACTCACACCTGTAGCTTCAATCACCATCAATCCTTAATTACTTCCCTACTTCGACCTCGTTCCTGAACCCTAGGCTCACACCTGACCAGCAATCACCCCACTTCCAGGAAACCTTACTGTAACATAAGGACACAACCCCAATCAAGTTTGTACACTATTTCAGTACCTTTATCCTTCCTGCAGGTGTTCTTCATTTTAGCCAGGGATGCCACTAACAACTCTTGGTTTCTGGTGACAGGGTTGGCTCAATCTGGCATAAACTAGAAAGTGAAGGCATTGGTTTATATAAGAGAAAGCCTCATGGCGGGACTGTTTCTGGGGTGGCTTGTCCTAGGGTTCATTTGATGTCATGATGGTAAACCCTTCCCTTCACTTTTCCTTGAGGCTCCATTCTCTGACTGCTAGATGGTGTCTGCCAGGGACAGATTTTGATGATCACAACTCTTAGATCTACTTACACAAGAATTCAGACATACTTTCCTGAATATACTCTCATTGCTTTAGTGAAGTTGATATGGATGAATCACATGCCTCTCCTAGTCCAATCTCTGTGGAAGGAAGATGGATTCACTGACTTAGTCCACATGCATGTACTTCCCTTCCTCCAAATCCTTTGCGTTTTATCTTAATCCGTTCCTTACCACTTGAGTTGGTCTTTGATTCATTCTCTTTACTTCTTTCTATATGCTTCATATTTTTTCCAGTGGGGGCTGCTTTCTTCTTTGTCACCATCTCATTTTCTCTCTTGCTTACTCAGAGGTTTTGCATTTATTTTGAACCTGCATGGGCTGCACTATTGTTGGCTGATAAATATCAATGCTGTGCAAGGTAGCTTAGCTCCTTCCCCTTAGGAAACTTAGTTGGTATCGTTGTCCCCAGATCAATTTCTGACTTAAGTGTCTGGGAGTGTATGGGGCTTGAGCATCCTATCCTGATTCTTATAGCTTGTACTCTAAATTGGTGACACACTTTCACTAGACCATAGGATATGGGAAAGTAAGGCCAGATCTTGTTTTGAAGTCTCTACCCCTAAACCGTGACTAATGTCTTCCATGTTCAGCACTTACTGTGGTGATGTAACGGGTTGCTGGTCTGACTGAGGAAATACAAAGAAGGAACTCAAGCCAGATGAGACTGTCATGCCCTGCATTTCCATACCCAGTGCCTATGCCCTCCTTTGAGCTTTCCCAAGCCATTAACCCAATTATCCTACTTGGCTAGCTTCATTCTAAGTCTCAGCAAATATTGCTAATGCCTTGGAACCAGAAAATGAAATCCTTAGCCTCATTACAAATGCTGCTTAAGAGAAGTAGGTAGAAAATTAGGGCTGTATACTTTTAAAATATTGTTAAAAAAACTCATGAATCAAAATGGTATATATACGGTAGATAAGAGAAATTCTGGTGTTAACACAGTAGAACCAACAGTTTTGGATATGGGGGAACTATGTGCTGTAATTAAAACAATATGGGCTTTGGTTTCTCATAGTTGTAGATGGATTCTACAACTTAATGGGAGAGCTTATATTAAACTCAGTTTTCACATCCATAAAATGCAAAAAGTACCCCCTTTTAAAAGCTTGCGGGACAATTAAATCAGATAAGATCTGTACAATTTTTAGCACATGGTATGTGCTTGCTAAATGTTGGTCTTCCTCTTCTCTCAGTTATAACTAGATTTAACAAAGATTTGCTGTAACATTGTTATTATAGAAAAAAAAAGCTTCCACAGTTTTGGACAACTAACTTCAGCTACAGATGGAATACTTTTAGAATATAGCATGTCCATTAGGAGGTTAGTTCCTGATTCTTTGCATATCTTAATAACATGACCATTCCAAGACTCAATGCTTTGAAACAGTTGAACTGTATTGAATAGACTAGCAATCTCCCTGTCTCCCTGCTCTGTCTTCCAGGCAGATTTTTATTTGTGACAGAATTAGTATAAGATGATAGGCATTGCTGCAATGGCTAATTACTTCCTAGGAGATTCAATGCAGAAAAGCATAAATTACCCCACCTTACACTCTGCTGTTCAGATAAGAAATGTTACTCTGAGCAGCAAAGCAGGCAAAGCAGGGCTTGATCTGCTGCTAGTTGATCCCCAGTTATAATTCTAAATAATTGAAACTAGATCTCTAGCTCACTGAGATTTCCACTTATTTGGCAGTTCCAAGGACTGCCACATCACCTTCCTGGTTGTATATCTATTTTTACTGCTCATTAGGATGGTATTGCTCCAGCCTTGCGCCCACAAACATTTGCCGAGATGATGGAATAAAAGCACAACAAGTCTTCCCAGAGAGAAGCGATTGCCACTTGCAAATAATTCAGAGTAAAAATATACTTCGAGAACTGCTGGGGCCAAAGGAGCAAGATTAATGTGGTAAAGCATTGCAGGAGAAACCCGGCGATAATTTTTTTAAAGTGTACGCAGTGAGGAAACACGCTACGTAACTGGAGGATGAATTTTACATTGCACAGATTGTAGATATTTGTGTGCGAGTGGCTACAGCAGGGGAGAGGAGTAAACCAGATGTTCTCATTAATATGCTCCCTGTCCTTTTGTGGAAAACTAAGATGGAGAAAGTTTCACAAAAATAAGAAATGAAGCATACACCCATGAGCATTGCATTACTTGTATAACTTTAACTTGGATTTGTAATGAATTAATGAGTGAACATTACTTTTATCATTTATTTATTAAGTTTCCTGAGTAATCTCCATCTGTCTGTGTTTTCCAGTATAGTAAAAATTGCAAAGAATGTAAACACACAAATTTATAAATGGTCCAAGCAGTGGGATATTATTAATTAACTGAGTGGAAGCAGTGTCTCTTTCAATTGTTACCAATTCAGCCAGAAAATATTTTTAGTTAAAAAATCAGCAAAATGTTACAAATTTAAATAATTTTGTAACCTATTTCATCATTAATCCCTTCATAGTGATATGAAGTCTATTATAGTGTCCACAGTGAGTATATGAATTAGTACATGAATTAGCAATTTCTTTATATTTAATACTGGGGATTGAGCTAAGCTACAACCCAAGCTCTTTTATTTTAAGATATGGTCTTGCTAAGTCACTAAGTTGCCCAAATTTGGCTTGAACTTTCAGTCTTCTTGCCTCAGGCTATCAGAATGCTATACAGGTGTGTGCCAGCTTGTGATGTTTTAACCAAGCTCTAGGGGCAAATTTGCAGTTACACAATAGCTGATCAATAAGATGTGAACCTTTACTTTCCTTTTCTTCAGCATATAGTAGGTGCCAAATCCCAGGTACATAAAATGTCTGCTCCAGAATCTCAGGGGATACACTCACAAAAAGAATGGCCCCAAATTGGATGATAGAAAATACATATAAGGCCCTTTGAGCATCATGCCTTTGAATATTATGCAGGGAGATAATAAAGGTAAAGAAAATGTTACAGCAAGAGGAGGAGTATAGGCAAAATATCGAGAGTCTGAGAAGCACAGCTCTCTAGGTCCCTGTTAGTCACACAGTAATCATTGTGAACAAACACCGTGTGTGGGAGGAGTCTTGAGTTCAGAAGACCTTGGTCTGGTCTTGGCCAAGAATCCACATCAAACTCGCCCGCTCTGCAGTACTGCGGTGATCCCTGGCTTCCCAGCTCGCACAGCTTCGCACCTTGACCTATGCAAAAAAGCACACTTTCTGAATGCAGGTAAAGAATCAGAAGAAGCTACCTTCATGATTGAGATGAGAGAGCCATTCTGGTCAGAGGTAGCCATGCACAGCATCCCGGAGACATGCCAAGGCACGTCCCATTCAGAAAATGCAATGGTTCAGTGTGACTGGAATTTAGAGTAAGCAAGTGAAAAGTTAATGGGGTTCTGCCTCAATTACAGTCCTTGGTGAGCACATGACAGCGAGAGCTTTAAACCTGAAACAGGAAATCATGACGCCCTGGGTCAGAGACGTCACCTCGGTCTCGGGTGTAGAATTTTACATCCTAGGGAGTGTCTAAGTCAAAACTGTGCAAGAAATCATTAACATGCAAAATACAAAGCTTAGTACTTTGCGACCATCAGGTAACCAGTAAGAAGCAACTAAAAGGCTAATTTGAAGAGCTCTAACAATCCCTGTAAGAAGCATGTTATAAATGGGAAAACAAAAATGCTCAAAAATCTGTTTCATTATTTGTGTTGACATTAGAACGAACTACTCTGTTGAGGTTGTGGCTTCCTCAAAGGAAAGGATGTTTCCTCAATTAAGAAATGGACGTGTGCCAGATCAGATGAAATCTTGGCTTCCAGGGTTTATCACGAGAGAATCTCTTCTTTCTGTTCCAGTTTACTGCATGCTCAGGGATTTTAAGTTGAAGTTAAATTTATGTTGAAGTTAAATTCCTATATGTGTGTACTCACACATATATAATATATATATATATATGGACTACCGACTTTTAAATTTGGTTGTCTTCACACTGGCAAAAATGTAAAAATAAATTATAAAACATGAGAAAACATAAAACTGCATATTTTTCTTAAAAAAAAAAAAGACTAGCAAGAGCCACAAGTATTCTATGGGGCATACACCTCCTCCTCCCTTATGGCAAAGTGTTTAAAAAGTGGTCACAAACATCAAAAAGCCTTTTCTTATGAATCACAAAATTGTATATATCGTTTAGAGTAGTGGTCTCTCTACCTTTGCAGGCCACTATGTCTCCGACAAATATTACTGCCTTACAGTTTTTGTGCTTTTGCACTCCACTGAGGAATCACAACTCATTTTATTATATTTTACAAATAGGAATACAGCCTTCACCTGTGTAAGTTATATATCTAAGGTCACATCATAGGAAAAAGCATTGCCTTCCATGCAGACAATCTTTTAGATTCTAACCTGTTTGATATATAAGGTGAAAATAGAGGCTCATTTAGTCTTACTTTTTTGCATATTTAAATATAGCGAGAGATAGTGCTTTTATTAATATGCATATAAAATTTTGTTTAATTTTTCCATTAAGGCGACCTTTTTAAAAAGAGAAAGATGTTTTTTAGAGTAGCAGGCTCTTGATCCGTGGAAGTGCTATTTGGTAACTTCTCGTCCCCATCTTGTTTTATCTTTTAAAATCACTACCTTTCTTCATGATATTAATGCACACAAACATTTTAACAAGTAAGGTATAGGTATCTTAGGCCAGATGAAGTGCTGCATAGTACTTTGTGGCACCAACCTATATTCTCACTCAACGTGTTGAATTAATCTTAGTTGGATTTTAGAATGGATCAGTGTTTCTTTCTTTCTTTCTTTTTTTTTTTTTGCGGCACTGGGGATTGAACTCATGACCTCGCGCTTGCCAGGCAGGTGCTTAGGCCACTGAGCTAGATCCCCGGCCCTTGATCAGTGTTTCTTAAAATGGCATATTTGTTAAAGATGCAGATTTCTTCTCTCATTTTTATTTACTACATCCAGAAAGAGCCTATACATTTGCAGTTTGACATAAGTGTTCTCAAGGAGTGTTAGGAAAGGCAAAATTACTTTCTTTGTATTGAAGGATGCAAATAGCAAAGTAAATAAAATGCCCAGATAGCACCTTTATGAATCAATAGTTCTACCTTGTTACCTACCAGTCATTATAGAATGCTGATAAGAAGCAGCGAAATTGAGGGGTGTTACTTTCAATTCTCTCTGTTCCTGCACACCAGCTGTGGCAGTGTTAATAAGCATCAGAAAATTGCCCAAAGGTGATGATTTAAGAGCACAAAAGGAAAATTGCAGGAACCGAAGCATCCATTATGCTAGTGACACCTAGATAAATAAATCTTTCAGGGACAGAAGACTTATAATAAAGTTGACTATGCTAACCTCAGGAGAAACTTTCCCATGCATCAGAAATGCTTAAGCCATGCTTGGGGGAGTTTGCATAGTCCAGGCATATCACCCTCAAGATGCTCCTGACATCTGTCTGAGCGTCACAAGCCCGGATACAGTCAGCATCTGACAGCAGTTTGCCCTCCTGACTCCTTGCCTTCCTCCATTTGGTCTTCCACACTCCAGTGGGGCCCTTGTCTTTCATTACTTTTCCCTCAGTTCATATCCACAAATCTTCTGTATTCTACCAAATTGAGTAAGAGTTAGAGACTCATCATTCCCTGCGCTGCTTTATAAACTATAATTATATTTAACATTAATAAGAACAATGTCAGGGCTGGGGATCTAGCTCAGCGGTCTAAGCACCTGCCAGGCAAGTGCAAGGTCGTGAGTTCAATCCCCGGTGCCGCAAAAAAAAAAAAAAAAGAACAATGTCCCGGTAGTATTTTTGTCTGTTTATAATCTGTCAGATGCATATTCCATCTTTATTCTCATGGCAGGACTGTGAGGTGCATACTGCAGTTAACAATATATACTTACCTACATTAGTTACTACTGCAACTACCGTTTTACAACTAAGGACATTGAAACTTAGAGAAATTAAATATCTTGCCCAAGGCGAGATAGTCGTAATCTGCATCATAGTCAAGTACAGAGAGCGTGACTTTATATCCCAGGTCCCTGTATATAACATGCCACCAGGTAATGAGACCTGAAGCTCATTTGTCTTCCTGTGACTGAGAAGGTGTCTTGTGAAAGATGCTTGTGTGTTCAGCCATAGGTAGAGGAACTGTCCAGGGGAACGAAAGTGTACCTGACACGTAATCTTCCTGACAGTTACTTCCTGTGTAACTGGATGGCCTTCATTCTGCTTTATTACTGAAAGAATAGGCCTATATCTCCTCCCTCCCCTGCCCTTCTAATTAGTTTGCAGCCATTTTCTCCTGAAAAGAGCAAGTGTCTTTTGTCACTGCCTCTGGAGCATAGGAGCCAGGTGACAATCATCCCTTCGTCCCATTATCTGCTCTTTCTGCCCGTGAGCACTCTGCGTGCTTTTCCCTCTGTGCCCCAGGATTTCCAGAGCTCTATTTCATAATCTTTTAATGTAAACTTTATTTTGTTCAGAAAGTATGCTCGTTACTCATTTATACTGGTTTCACAGACATCGTCTACCTGTGCTCCTTTATAATCCTAGTACAGAGGAAAGCCCAGCAGGGTGAGAAGGAATTGTGATGTTCTTTGAAAGATACTGGAGGAATAATGATGATTATCCCACCGGGCCACTCCTGAGTAGAAGAAGGCAGGAGAAGGGAGGGAGTGGCATCTGATGGCCAGGAAAGGAGGTTGTCTCAGAGGCATTTAATTTTCAGGACTTAAAACACAGCCGATGAGAAAATTCTCAAGGAAGACTGTATACATGCTACAACATTTATTGCCTGACTTGTCAGGATGTAGTTTTGATCCTGGAGTCAGGTTTAGCATAAACACTGTTACTTATTATTGTTATTGCTAAATGAATATTCTAGAGTAAGTTCTTCGTTTTCCTTGGAAGGCAATGCCTAAGATTTTAATTTATGTCGGAAAGGATATTATTTTTTTTTTCGGAAAGGATATTATATATCATATTTCAATCTACAGATTTACAGCATATATCCTGATATTTCCATTTCTCTTAAAAGAGATATCATATTCGAAAGCAGTTTGTCATAGTACACAGGAGATAGCTAATACGTATTAGAAATCTTCTCTTATGCCTTCTCCGACGTTTGTGAAATTTTGCAATGATTTAATTTAATCTGTAACTATTTGAAAATATCAGTGGAAATAACCTATTAAAGGAGCTTCTTCAAGGTATGCTGATAGAGTTTTCCTGGCTATTATGCCTTAGCGTGTTAGTGCTTTCGTAACAAATTTCAAGGCTTGCTAATTTATAGAGGACAGAAAGTTATCATTTTGCTTTGCCGTAAGCTGGGAAGTCCAAGGTTGAAGTGTGAATATGTTTAATGTCTGGGGGATGTCTGGCCTCTGTTTCCAAGATGATGCCCAGAATGCTTCATCCTTCAGAAAGGGTGAACGGCCTCTTCCTGTAGCAGAAGGGGTGGCAGGGCAAGAAAAGGATAGCCAGGACCTGTGAACTCATTTATAATAGCACCAATCCATTCGTGTGGGCAGAACTCTGGGTCTACCGAACCCCTCAGGATGCCACCTTGTAACACTACTGCCTTGAGGAAGAAGTTTCCACGTGAATTTTAGAGGAGATAAACCTCATCACAGTAGCCTCCTTTTCTTGTAACTAGGTGTGAGCACAAATGCCATGGGCTTTGCTTAATTTTTCTTGAAATGACTGAGCGCTCAATTACTCTGCTAATGCTGTATCAACCTTGAGTCAGTCGTGCAGTCATCATTCTTACTTCATGTATAATGTCTCAGTCATGTATGTGTGGTTCATTCTCAGAAGTCTATACCTACTTGGAACCTGATTTTATGTAGCTAGTTTTATGTTAAACTATACTTATTTTTAAAAAAATCTCTACAATTCTTTGTAAAATGTTGATCTTAATCTGCCCTGTCAGTTTCCCTCTGATCACTACAATCTTTTGGCTCAAGACTAAAGCATATCTTGTAAGTAATGCTGACAAATACCAGAAATCATTCATCTGTCGCTAGTCTGTGATGTACCAGGAAATTCCATGACTTATACCTTTCAGTGTTAATAAGGTAAAGACAGGAAAGCTCTACAAAGTATGTATAGTCTAAAAAATAAAACTGACAAGATGTTATGATTTGTTTGCACAAATTCTATTTGGAAAATTTGACTCTAGAAACTAATTTTAACTTTTAAAACCATGATGTTCTATTAGCAGTAGAAACTATACTACAGAGAACCATTTTTAAAGAAGGCTCAAGTATATATGCACCTACATATATATGCACTCTGCAATGCCTTCATGATCATTTAATATCCAATACTTTTATCATGATTTAATACATTCAATATTAATCTGTTACAATGAATGTTATTTAGATAGGCAACTGTGGAACAAAATATAAAGGCAAAAGGCTTTATCTCTTTCTGGTAGTGAGTGATAGGTACTTTTCCAAAGTCCTTGAAAATAGTGAGAGGATAATGTGTTGAGTTAAAGTAAATAACTGTGAAACTGTTTTTTGTATTCATGGCTATTATAAAAATAAAACAAATATCTAAGGCTATTTGAAATTTAATGAACTATCAAACACCTCTGCCAGTGAAATAACATATTAGTCCAGTTGCAAATTAAAGGCCCATCATATTAATGAAATAGGTTTTATTTTTATTTTGCCTCATCAAAAGTGAATCACACAGTTAACTGATTGTGTTTCTTACTTTATGCGGCTGTTGAGTAGAATAACACCCTAGTTTAAGACTGACTGTCCAGTAGCCAATTTACGTGGTCACAAGGCTTTTCACCTCAATCCTACTTCTACTCTACATTTTTACTTTGTTTCCTTTTTGCTTCATTTTTCCTGTTTTATCCTCTGTTTGATGATTTATCTTAAGCCACTTTAAATACATTTTACTATGTGGTTGAATGATTTTTTTTAAAACAAATGACACTTTTAAAAAAATGGTTAATATCTCTTAGAAGAAGGACTGGACCCTTAGGAATGTGAGGTAGACCATCAGTAACGTTCTGGTTGTCCTCGACCTTTCTTCTAGACCTTGCTGCTCCTGAGCACCCCCGACGAAAGCCAGTTCTCCTCAGAGGACCCTGAAACCTCTACTGTCTCTCACATGGTGGACATTTCTTTCAGGACCTCTTCCTGTAATCACCTGTCCCCTCCATATTAGTGTTCTTTATCCTGAGTCATTTATTCATTCCTTCACTATTTTAATGTTTAGCTCATCACCATTCTTCTCCAAATTACTGCCTCTCAGGAACATGTTATAATATACATAATACAGCACGCCTATCACAATGTCCAGAAGCCTAATGAAATACATAATATCCTACTAATATGGGATCCCATGCCCTCACAAGGTAGCGACTGGTGTGTCAAATATTCTCAAGCAAACGGAACGGCAGCCAAGTTCTAGTAATCTACATGGACTGCATCTCACTCCCTCTCAGGTGAAGATGTGCTCTTCTCTCATTTTCTACTCATAATCAAGGGGTTATGTGTTTTGCCACAAAATTGATAGAAAAACCATTGATGTGGAGACATGCGTTAGAGATTCTGAAATCATTTGTGTGATGTGTTTCTTAAATGCTGCACTGAGACCTTCATGCCCGCATCATTTAACAGGGCTGGTTTCAGGCTGGAACCAGTTTGTAGTCACTGAACCCATGCACCTCTGTGACTACCCAGGACTAATCTCTTTTCTACCATATGCTTGGCCAACCACATGACCTTTTTAATGAGATCACCATACACATCTGC
>RJWT010050187.1:0-10902 GCA_004365215.1 Cuniculus paca | reverse complement strand
AGGGTAACCATTGTTAATCTCCTGTTGTTATGTTTTGAAAACCTGTATAGCTTGCAGTGTTCTCCTTTGAAATGCTATATTATGTTTGACTCTATACTGTTTTCTTTTGCTTTTTTCATTCTGTTCTGTTTTGTTTTGTCCTATTTTCTTTAAAATAAAAAAAAAACACTTTGATGTTAACAGATGTGAACAACTCTAATTTAACCCAGCACTCACTGTGGTAACAGCCTAATACAGAGACCTAAAAAAAAATGCCTGGATCACTAACAATAATCCTGCAGACTCCTTGCCCATAGTTCTCAGATTGTGCTAAACTTTCCAGGGTTTCAGGTTAACTGTTCAACTGCAATGCTCATCTCTTAATTGTTAACATTAGATTCCTGCCACTTTTAACATGGATCAAAAACCTGGCATAACAAAGAGTTATTTGCTGATGATCTCAGGTAAATGCGATTACTCAGTAAAGCCTCAAGAACACATAGCACATCTATATGGATACGGCCAGTCTGACCAACTGGGATTTTTGCATCCAATTGCAAACTGTAGTCTGATATACCCGTGTTGCAGTTATTGTGGAACTTTCTAACAATCAGTTCACTGACATTTGGTACTGTTTTGTTCTTGTTACATTTATTATTGTCTACAGAACTGAGTAATAAACAATAGGGTACAACCTCTTTGGTCTCAATGCTAGAAATTTATCTTTCTGTTGCTGTCTTGGGTTTTCTATTCTGAAAGATTTCTGTTCATAATGAATACAGAGTTCTCTTCTGCCGTAGTTGTTCAAGAGCTTAGATGCAAATTTGTGGTCCATCTTCATTAAGGCATGTCTTCACATGCAGTCCTCTGAAGATTTTTTGGGTTTCTAATTCTTACTACCCCTTTGTTTAGATTTTCTCACATATATTATTGTCTTACTATATGCATTTCCAAAAGCTGTCTTGGGTTCATTTTAGAATAAACCATAAATAAATGAAAATATGAATAAAATACTTGCTACCTATTTTGAATCTTGTTCAAAATGTTTATTTCAAATAAAAGTCTATATTTGTATGTGATATAAATTTACATACAAATATGTTGTACAGAAGAAAACATACTGAGAGTTCACAAGTCATATTTCAGCCCCCAACATAAGACTTTTGTAAGAAAAAGAATGTACATTTTATCAATTCAGTATCCAGAGAAATGAATGATTAAGAAGTGAAGACCTGCCAAAGATCATAAACATAAGTGCAGGAGAGACGGCAATTATTCAAAAAGCCTAGATATAAGGGGCTTTGAAAACCACATCTGAAGAATCTGGGTGGATAAGGAATCGATTCTCAGGTCAATTTTGTTATAAATTTCTCTGAATACATGAAGTTTTAAAACTAATGTCCTTCCTTTATAACCTGTTCTACTCAAAATATTATATGTTAAATCATGGGCAAGTACTTTAAAGAGAATATTAGAGGGTTTTTTACTGATTTATGCCCATAATTATCTTTTTTTCCCCTATGAAGCATTCCTAGAGTCTACTAAGATTAAAAGCAAACTGAACTTGGATTAATACTTTTACCTATTCATGATATTAAATATTATTACGTTGAAATATTTCTGACTAGGGAAATAGGATATAGAAAGTCCTGGCAATTTCCTTCTGATTCAATAATATTGTTTTGCTATTTCCTGTTAATTTAATTAGAATTAGAATAATTATTCTGTTTTAAGTCCCAAGCTCTCTGATTGCATTTGCAAAATAAAATTTACTCCTGCACCATATATCTGTCTTGTGTCTGTTTACACGTCTACTTTTCCTGGAATCTTTTATAATGCATATGTATTATTTAAAGTCCAAAAGAACAAACTGAAAAGGTAGTTAGAGGAAATTGATTACTAGCATAAGTAGTAATATGGATCTAGAAAACCTTGACTAAAAATGATTAAAGTGTTGGCTAAAATTCACTTATTACAATCATATTTATGCTCGATTAACAGTACAAATTTCATGTAGTATAGTCTCATGTATCCCTGAAACCTATCCTTGCACAGAGACTATCCATCCCCCAGGTTGTGAGCAATTCTCCCTTGCATGTCTTGGCTCTCACTTCAGAAGTTAGCTCCTACTTCATGCCAGAGCTTTCCTCTCAAAGCAATGAGCAAGAAAAAACAAACAAAAAACCTACTGAACCACACTGCCTATATTGTATTAGGCATATTTTATTTCTTTATGTATTACCCCTCTCGGTCTCTAGCATACTAAAAGGTGAGGAAGGTGATAAACTCACCGCAGGAGTCCCATGAGCTACCCAGAAAGGGCACTGCTAAATTCGCAGGGCTAGGTTACTATCAGAGCCATGCTATGATCACATCTTGCCATGAATATGAACAATTCTGTCTCACATCAATTATATTCTTCCTAAGAGAATGGCACACGTGCCAGTGGTATCAGTCTAACCACCTATCTCCTAATGCAATCTGAGAGTGAGGCTAATGACTGCTTTTTTCCAACAGAAATACACCTATATATTCACCATAAGGCATAAAACAAACAGTGACTATTGCCTCTTGTTGAGACATCTGATGATTTTCATTCTTATTTTCCCACGTGTCATCCAATACTTCTGCACAGAATATGCACAAATGGCCAATATGCACCAAATTCATTTCATCCCTTTCTCTACCCCAATATGGTTTTGAGTTAATGTGTCAACTTCAGTCTTCCTCACCCAAAAACTGGAAGCAATGCTTACTTCTATTTCAAAAATAATCCCAGAGAACTGATTTCTTTCTGTAAAAGGTATTTTTTTAAATAAGACACTATTAGAATGTATTCTCATTATTATGACAATTCCAGATACTTACAAATGTAGTCAATAAAGAAGTTTTAAACAAAATTATTTATGAAGCTGGAGTAGGCTCATAAATTAATATATAAGGGATCTTGATATTCTGTACACACACACACATGACTTGTACTGTTCTGATGCACTAATGCTCAAGAGATTCCCCTTTACAGTATACCACTGTGCAGAATGTCTCTTATGTATATGAAGGATATCTCAAATGAGTATTTGTAAACAAATTTTATAACAAAGAGAATGTCTCTAACTTGGATAGTGGAAAGATTACAGTAAAAAGCTAGCATGATTTTCCCTTTGGGAACAAGAGCCTCACTTTCTGGCACCTCCATTTGTACTTCAATAGTGATTGCCATGTTTTCCTATCTTGCTAAATCTGTTGAGTCCCATCAAGTATATTGTGGATTTTGAAAATATCAAGAGTTTGAAATCTGAGTGGTCACAGAAATGGAAGGCTGTCTTCATTAAAGCATGGTTAAGGAGACCCAAGAAAATGCATAGGTTGCTGATATTCTTGCAAATTAACCTGTATTCATAGGAAGAGGGCAGTGGTCTTTCTCCTGAGGTGACTAGTACCAAATCACCAGTCCTGTGATTACAGATAAAAGGCATCATGACACTTGCAGTTGCCCATGGACACACAAAACACTGTCATCATTAGTCCAAATAGTAATTCATTTGCTCTCTATGATTTTGCTAATTTTCTGTTTCTCTTCTCATCATACCTGACTTTTACGTGTTTCAGCATTTAGCATTTTTTTAACAAAATAATACCAGCTTTTGCTGATTTCTTTTAAAAAAAAAAAGTAATTCTGTCTTAAAATTTCAAGAAAATCAAGTCCTTTTTTTTTTTAAATGTTCTTCGAATTCTGAGGGGAAATCTCCTTCCACAAAATAGTCCAGAAATATGACCTTTAAATGCCCAGATTATGAGCATGTCCATCCTAATCTGCAGAAACTAGAATGACTTTTAATGAATGGCCATAATAAATTATAAGTACATCTGGCAAAAGTAATTTTTCTTCATGAATTATGTTTTTGCTAGTAGAAATTATTATATATAAATATAAATGAATGTAGTTAATGTAGAAGTGATCATTTATTTCCAGTTTCATGGCAATTTTAAGGGATTTCACTGTATTCCCACTATAGATTACAACAGTAAATCTGGGCCTCCAGAGGGAGACATAGATTTAACCATGTCATGTGTTAGTAGTTCGGCATGGAACTAGGCTAATTCTATCAGTCTTATTTATACCTGCCATTCATTTCTAATACAGATAAAAACTGTAACGATATGTTTGCACACATATAAAACATGTATAAAACATATAACTTTCCTTTGGGTTTCATATGTATAATTATATATAATAGCTACATAACCACAATTTTAATGTATATATTTTACCTCTTATAAGTTTAATTTATAAATCTGATTTTAATTTATTGTGTCCACACAGAGACTTGGGTAAACCACATTTTTTCTTTCTTTTTTTTTTTTTTTTTTTTGTACCAGGAATCGAAAACAGGACCTTGTGCTTGACAGGCAGGTGCTATGCCACTGAGCTATACCTCTGGTCCAAACTACATTTCCTAAGATTAACATTTTTAACATCACTTACATTGGTATAGCAAATAATATATGCTATAATTAAGGAAATATTAGATAAGATAGCTTATCACATTTAAGCCAAAATTAAACACCTAAGTAGTTATCCCTAATTTTTTGAAGAGACAGCATACGAATGGTTTTAAAATATAATTATAATGTTAGAGTGTTTAAATAGCATGTGTAACTAATTAGACATAATTTAAACTTCTATCTTTAGTTCTTTTCCTATTGTCTCTAATAAGCTAAGTGTACTAAAATACTGTTAAGCAAAAGCTTCCCATTTGAATTAAAATTTGTCTAGTCAAATAAAAAGCATATCATATTTAGGGCCCCCAGTCCCTGAAATAAGTAACTTTTACCTAGTAATAGCTTTGCAAATGTAATTTAATCTTTTAGAAGGTAGAAGAGTTTCCTTAACCGCCTAGGACCTCTGCATATTTATCTAGGATTACATGAATTAGAAAGTTATTACAATAATGTCTGAAGTTAAAATGTTTTCCAATTCCAAGGAGTTTTAAATATTCATAACGTTCGTGTCACACATTTCTCTGCAATTTCAAAGTCATTGAATTCTGGATTTCAGCTTGAACATTAATCTACAGAAAAGAGTCCATGTAATAAGGTATTTTGTTTCAAACGTTTAAACAATCAGCTGATGAGTTGTGGTTTTTCAAGCTAGTAAGAGTAATTACTATTCTTATAATAGTACAAAAAAATAGGAGCATCATTAGTATAAAATGAGTATAAAGTTACTGTTAACCAAGGACAAAAAAGAAAAGGAAAGGAAAGGAAGGCTACCAAGTTCCTATTCTTGCACTTTTCTGTTCATTCCATGCCACTATCTACAGCCACATAAATGTAACTCGAGCTGACCACTTCCTTCCCCACATAATAATAAATGACAGATTTATTTAAGAATAAGTAGTACACACGTTTCAGTCATAAAAGGACAAATTCAGTACATAATTTAAAGATTCACGTTACCACTGTATAATGTGCTTTAACATATTATGCATTTACACAGTGGGATGTTTCTGATTGCTGAATATAGAGTAGTACCTATTTCTTCTTTTACATTTTACACTCAAATTTGCCTGAATTCATAGATAACTTAAGTGTACTCATCTATCTGGATTTGGTATATACTGCTCTCTTTTTCTCCATCAGCTCCCAGTATCACTGTCTGTCCTTAGGAGGTAACAGTTGCATCACAATTTGTCCTCCATTTTGAGTAATGAAACCTGGAGCGCAGAGGTTCCATCACTTCTGAAATCAATGCTCATATTTTGATAAGAACATTGCATGATAAATGCACAAGGCAAAAAATCTAGCTGGAGTAACACTCCTCTCTCTGTGTCTGCTTGTCTATATCTCTTTTTCTGTCTCTCTTTCTTTACACACACACACACACACACACACACACACACTCACACACACACAGAGTCTCATCTATAAAACACAAAACTTCCAGGCTGAAGGAACATGGGTTGGCAGGTGCACACTATAGTTCACTTCTACTCAGGGGTAGGATCTTTCACTGGCAAACAGTCCCTTCTCTGCCTCTGGCACATCCTCTTCACTCTGTATGTTGGGATACTTCTTTCTGAAGTCGTGCCAGAGGTGCTGCCAGACACAGTAAGTGATCTGATTGTGGAGCTGGCTACCTGTTCCCATTCACCCTCTGGCCACCCATCTCCACACTGCCCATTATCTTCCTGGCTGACTTGAGGGATTTCAAAAAAGGCAACAGGGACCAACTGCAAAAGGTAAACCAAAAGAGGAGGAGGTTAAAGTAAATCTGCTACTGAAATTCTTTCAAACCTATAGGAGGAAATGCGTTTCACAGAGAAGCCTTTGATCAGCGTCAAGGTTTTGAGTTTAACAGACTCACATACCCAAAAAAAGTACGTATACCCAGTACAAATGGATGAGAGTTTTTGGTGTTGTCATTTTCAGTCAGTATGTACAGACCATTGAGATAATTCAATTACCAAAAGCAATCATCTTGTTTCCCATCAAACTGCCTAGAATATGTAATTCAAATAAATCAAATAATTCACAAATGTTAATTTTCTTTTATGCTAAGTACAAAAGGCATTGTTAGTCAAAATTGCACATCACCAGTTTTAAAAAGAAATCATCCCACTTGGGAGAAATTTCATATTTGGACTTGACAAGGTGTGCTATAACCGTTGATGCAGATCTCATTTTGGAGTTCAGACCACTCTTATTCGAAAGAATTTTTTTTTTTTTTTTTTTTGCGGCACCAGGGATTGAACTCACGACCTTGCGCTTGCCGGGCAGGCGCTTAGACCTCTGAGCTAGATCCCCAGCCCTCGAAAGAATTTTCAATCACTGGGGAGGAGGGTGTATATCTTTCTATTATCATAAAATTAAAAACTACTTATTAAAGTCTGAATTTATAAATTTTTTTCTTCATACTATTATACCATTATTCACCTTACCTCTCGAAATTAAGATTACTTCTTTAAATTACTTATGGGAAAAGTAACTTGTAGATATTTTGGGAGCCTTAAGTAATTCCTCATATAGTTTTTTGAGTAATATTATTTTTAAGAAAATTATTTTAACTACATAGCCTCAAAATATTAAAATATGGAAGTAATATAGCTCATCTCATTAAGGGTTTTCTGCTAGAAGATTGAACAAATTATATATCTTATAAATAAATAAGGCTACATGGGACCCTGAAGCAAAATATCATAATCACTTGAGTTCCCTAGAGATGAAAATCTAAAAACCAAAAATACTGAATATACTAGTATTTGCTTTGCTTTGATTAGATAAAATGCACATGTGGAAAATCTTCCTTTTATTATTGGTAGAAAATTGGTACTTAAAACACAGTATAAAAGTCTGAAATTTCCAATGGAAATAAAGGAAACATGCAATCCCCATTCCACCCCCAAATGATAATATTGGCTCTCCCTTTGGGTTCTAGCGATTTTGGTTACTCATTAGACTTTTTACCACTCAAAATCATAAAACATGTTTTCATATTCACTTCAAACAAATTAAGATGATCAGTCTAGAAGATACCAAATATTTGCCTTGTGTTCTTTGAAGAGAGTTATTATTTTAGAAAATGGCAAAAATGCATTCCTAATTTTAATGTGTTAAAATAAATTTGGGAGATTAAATTATAAATTCATAATAAATGTGTTTCAATTGCTTGCCTTGTTAGGATGATATCATATATTCAGAAACAGTACATGATCTAAAGTAGATATAATACACTCTTCCTACACATTAATTACCTTATTCGGTACCTTTAGGAAATACAATAATAACATTGTTTACCCAGAAATAACTTCAGAAAAGCATTGTAAATGTGTAAAGACTAAAATATAGAAATATTTTTCTGCAGACTTAAATAAAAATTCCAATTTCGAATTAACTTTAAGTATACAACCCATAAAAAATAGCAAATCAGAAATTTCTTTCTGGTTTGGTATGTTAATTTTTTTTGCTATGTTTATCTTCTTATGAGTCAAAAACCTGTAAAATAACAAGTTTATATTTCTATGCAAGAGTTACATAGAATATGAGAAAGAGCATACACATAAATATCACGATATGAAAATTTATTGCTGCTTGTGTGTAAAGTTTTGTTTCATGTACTTCATATGTATTATGATGGAAATGCTAAATATTTGGCTCGTGAAAAAAGAAGATGTCTAGATAATTCTGCAACACTTCCTAGCATAGCATACATAAAGACAATTAATACATTATATGTGTTTGACTAATTTATAATTTATCAAAAAGCACAAAAAAAATCACATTATTTTTGCATCTTTAAAGAACACTGTATCATAAATGTCAGCATAAAAGAAATTATGATACCAAAGAAGAACCAGAATCTCATTTAATTTTTAAATATATATATATGTATACACAATGAATAAGAAAAATGTAAGAGAATGTTTTCCTGTCTTAGGTATTCTTTGGTGATACAAAATTCAGGAAAACACAAAACATGGAGGTTTTACATTGTGTTTGCTTAATATTCAAATGTTCCAATTTTTAAATACTAAATCTTAAGACTAGAGGCTACCTGGTTTCAACTGTACCAAAGAAATGGTCAAAATTATTTTTGAAATATAGACAAAAAGATGTGCTTCCATTTGCAAGAACACAGACAACTGAGACAATTACTTAGATAATTCAAATATACAACTATTTATGTATTTCAAATAAAAATTGGAGGACTGTATTTTCTCTCTTCAATTGCATGTGTAAGACGTAAGTCAAAAATTAGAGCACCAAAACCTATGCATGCAAACACTGGTGGAACTAACAATATCACAGTTGAACTCCACAGTTGAAAGTTCAAATACTGAGTAGAAATGCTTGAGGGAGGAGAGAAGCAAATCAAACTTTAGGACATAAAATGTCACTTAGGAAATTTAGGCTTTAACAGAAGAGAGACACATGCTACTCATCCTGACAAAAAGTTTAAAAATAAATATATAAAAGAAGCATTCAGATATATTTACCAAAGCTTAATTTTCATTGGTGATCGTATTCTATGAGTATATGTCATTTTTTTGCATAAATCAACCACTATCAAATTTTCCTATTGAAGCATGATTTGACTATAACATGAATAAAGGGCTAAAGCATGCTTTTGACTTGTTATTGTCTCAGGTTATGTCTACTCTAGTCATTAACCATGCTGTGGAACTTGTGTTTGCAAAGAGAGATTCTGGACCTCTGAATGTCATGTTCTCTTTTTCCTACACTAAAAAGCAAAAGATGAAGGAGTACAAAAGCAGTGGGACAGCTATGACCCAGTGAGACCCGCGGTAGTTTGCTTTGAAAGTCAATGGCTACTTAATCACCATCACTTGAAATGACCAAGACATCTCCACAGTCTGAGCCTAAATTTTTGTGTCTACAAAGAAGATTTAAGAAGGAATATGTAAAACTGCTTGTACCACATCCCAATAGTATCATTCTCATCCCCCTATCGTCTCTCTCTCCAAATGCAATTGAATATTAAAATCATTACAGAGCTAAGTATGAGTCAATTCATGGCTGTAGTGAGTTTCCTATTTACTAAATTTTAGCAAACTTTTTTTTCCAGGACTTAGCTGAGATAGTTATGAATGACCATGGAACACAGAAGCCTAGAATGACAAAGTAAGACCGTGGGCACAATAAACTATTTCCCTGTGTAGTATGGTGTGTTTCAACAGACCCATCAGGAGAAGCTGGTAAAATCACCTAAGCAGAATGTCTGGGTAAAATGAAAAACTGTTACCAAGAAAATAACCTAAAGCCTCTAGCTTCTGTCACCTGCCCTTAGTCAATGTGAAACCATTAATTTTAGAGCTCTCACAGCTGGAAAATACATTATTACCTTTCTACTAGCTTCCTACAGTAGGTAATAGTCATTTCAGTTATGGTAACAGTCCCCTGGATTAAGTCCTAGAGACCTGAAGGTCATTTTTGCTGGAAAAAAGGGAACTTTGACTTGAGTCTACAAAAATCTGATGGGTGACCACTTAAGATGAAATGTTCAGTGTCTCTGTCTTCATATTATGTCTGTTCCCACTGGTGTCTCAAGCCTGGAGTCAGATTCTACTCAGCTTTGCATGTTGATTATTTAAAAATGTTTTGTCCAAGTCTATGATATAGGGTTCACTAGGCTTATCGTTCATGGATCTGGTATATATTTTCTATCTCACCTCTTTTCTGTTCCCATCCTTGTGCTTTTTCAGAAACCAAATGGAACCAAACCAAATCAAACAAAAAAACCAGGAGTCAAGTCCTTTGGCCCCATCATAAGTTCCACACCTACAAGGCTGGAATGTTCTTTTTTTTTGGCATGATGACAGTGTTAGATGCACAAAACTTTGATAACCTCTAAGACAAGCTGAGTGTGACAACCAGTGGTCCAAGTCCATCACAAGAAGAAACATCTTTGCCACCATGCCTCTGGCCAGTGCACAAGATTGGACTTTAGTCCACCCCAGCAAATCCGTAAAAACCTACTGCTCTATTTGTTTTGGAAGCAGCAGCTTGTCACATTTTTAACCAACTTCTGAATCCTTTTAGCTGAAGCTGCAACTGTAAGAATGTGTGTGTTTGCCATACTTTGTCTAGTCTCCTTTTTATTGTCTCTGGGTCAAAAGATCCTGTCATTGAGTGTCACCTATTTTGTGTGTATTTGGAACACTAAGTGACCGGCAAACACTATACAGTCACATAATATATGTTGGTAACACAAAAACTCAACTTGTTTTGGTATTTTTGAATTACAGAGAAAAATAGTAGATAACCATTGAATTTTCAAATCGTTATGGCCAGTTCAGTAGCCATTTCTCCCCAAATCATCATTGAGCAATGACATCTACTTCTATTGTTTCAAACACATCTTTTAAGTAGAAGACCTTTCAGCTCATATCTTTAGTTTACATT
>RJWT010050186.1:0-10893 GCA_004365215.1 Cuniculus paca | reverse complement strand
ATTTCGTAACAAGGATAGAACTCACGACCTCACGCCTGACAGGCAGGCACTGTACCACTGAGCTATATCCCCAGTCCTTCAAATATATTTTTTATAAAGTAATATATGCTGAAGGGAAAAATTCAACCACAACCCATGAGTTTAGGCAAGAGGTCACCAGCAATTTATGGATAAATCTAATTAGTCAAAGATCTAGCTCAGCAGTCTAAGCGCCTGCCTGGCAAGCGCAAGGTTGTGAGTTCAATCCCCAGTGCTGTAAAAAAAAAAAAAAAAAGAAGAAGAAGAAAGTGTTTTATTTAAAATTGGAATGTGAGTGATTTTAGATGGCTTATGCACTTTTCAATTTGCATCATCCCAGCCCAGACCCCATCCTTTTCTAATTTTAAGCCTAATTTCATTTATTTGTGGTTATTACTTGACTTTTAGTTATGATTTGGGAGTCCTGGTAGAAAGTGTCTATCACCCTCATAAATCTAATCTTATGCTTTACAGCAAGATTTCTCAACAATGGCAGTATATAAATTCTGAACCATAAATGTCCTATTTGCTGTAGGATTTTTAGCAGCATCCTGGGCCTGTATCCATAGGATGTTCCCCAGTTGCATCCTGTAGTCATGACGATCTAAAATATCTAGACATTTTAACTCTGGGGGATAAAACTGCCCCCAGTTGAAAACTACTCTCCTGCAGATACCACCATTAAGTTTCTTTTTTTTTTTTGAGGCACCTGCGATCAAACTCACAACCTCGCGCTTGCCAGGCAGGCGCTTAGGCTGCTGAGCTAGATCCCCAGCCCTGTTTTTGAGAAAGGGTCTCACTATGCTGTTCAGGCTGGCCTTGAGCTCACTTTGTAGCCCAGGCTGGTCTCAAACTCACAACGATCCTCCTGTCTCAGCCTCCCAAGTGCTGGGATTACAGGCATGCACCACCAGGCCTGGCTCAAGTTTCTAAAGTGTCTTTCTAGACAATTTCTAGGACAATAATAACAATTACACATTTGCGTCTCCTCCATTTCTTTTAAAAATTTCGAAGTTTTACTCTTAGTAATTTATCTCAAGTATTGTTCTTGTTCTCAGGCACATGTGCACCTGACAACATACTTTGAAACAGCTGAAGAAATTTTTCACTGTATGGGACTATTAGAATTTCTTTAATCATCCATGCCCCGCTCCCAACATACCTACCATTGATGGATTTAAAAAATCTGTATGCATAGAAAAAGCTAAAGAACTGAGACCAGGAAGTGATAGCATGTGAGGATGAGAAATTACAAATATATGAAGCTCTCAAGAGATAAAGGGCTGCACAGCAGTTGACCACTTTTCCTCATAATCTTTGCTTATAGGTCTACAGAGAATTGGGATTTGATCAAATTCACTATCTTATATGCTGTTATACAATAACTGTAATTTTACGTGTAATTTTCTTTTAACTCATCAGTATTTCATTACTGATTACATAAGATGCCTCAGATCTCCTACAGAAGTAGAGCCATAAAAATATAATACAAAACACAAAAGACAATTCATACCTTTTGGTACTACTCTGTTTGGCTTGTTGCTTTGTGATTTCTTCCAGAGCAAGAACTGGGCTACAGAACAGCTGCCCACTTTTCCTGATTATCCTCTGCTTCATGGCACTTAGGCTGCTCCATTCTCGAACAAATCTCAAAATCTAGCAGAAAATGAAATAATAAAAACAGCGAATGGCTCATCAGCCACTCTTCTTTGAAAGTAGAGTTATTCACAGCATGAAAAAACTCATGTTTTGTTATATCACTAAAACAGGATTTCTTCAATTTACTGTAATTTTCATATATTTATTATCAATTTATGGTTAATTATAAAGAGATCTCTTTCAACCCAAAGATTTTCTAAAAGGCACATTTTCAGACATGTAATGTGTACACTTAAAACACACGGAGGGACCAACAGTGACAATGTGCACATCAAGACCAAAATTGGTCTAGAAGAACATATTCCAGCAGTAGCCAAGGCAAAACTTGCCTTGGGGACAGCAGCCTGACAGAGTAACAGTGCAGCATCTGAGAAGTACTTTGTATCTGATGCCTAAGTTATCACATGAAAGATAGCCATCAGTACACTTGGGACCTTTTAACTAGGGTTGCCATTACTCTTCCTTATTAGTTGATTATAGGTAACAGGCTATTTTTTGGGAATCTGAAGGTCAGGATTAGCTGATACCAAAGAAAAGAGCTGACTGCTACCTTTTCTTTCAAGATAGGTACAGCTGACCTAAGGGCAATGCTTTACTTTCACTCAAAGCATGAAAAAAAAAATTACAGTTTCCTTGTTAAAAAAATGGCTGAGTGCATGCTAGGTCAGTCCTTGTACATGGTGACCCTTCTTAGCAGCAAAGGTAAACCAGTCACAGATTAAATTTAAGGCCTCTGTGGCAGGTGTCCTGGCCTGTTAACTGCACACTGCTGCTTCTGACAACGAATTGCTCTCAGATTTTATCATTGTTAGAATTTATCCTTAAAAGATAAAATGTGATCCTGACAGATACAAACATCACAGGTGTTAATCCTGTGAATGGGAAATTAAATGATGTGGGGATGATTCCATCCACAGAACAGCAGCTCTAGGCGTTATCATCTGCCAAAGAAACAGATTTCACATTTATTCTTAGCATCAGGGTAATTAATAGACTTTGCCTGAGTAGATAAAAATGCAGCCAGTGATTTGATTTTGTAACAGGCCACAAAGCACTGTTTTATTAAACTCAAAACAATCACTAACGTTACTAATACAACTATATTTAAAATAAATACAACTATTTTATTTAGAACTATCCTTACCAGAGAGCGATTTTGTTTCAGTTGAAAGCTTGCTGGTAAGTCTTCCCAAAGGTCTAATTTTATATCCAAAGGAATAAAATTATAGTTCATCTGTTTTCCATCCTGATTATAGGTTAGAAAGATATTATTAACCCATTTTTGTCTTAGGCACTAATAATTACCGTAAAAGAAAACAATTATATTATGGATAATATACCCAGTCTCCTTCAAGACAAGCTAGGATGATTCAAAAAGTTCTAGACAAAAGTCCCCCAGCCCGCTCCATGGAGGAACTACGAGGTGAGGCGAGGAAACAGGCTCCCACTGCTCTCTACAGGCTCGCCTTTCTCCCACATGGCCCAAACCTTCTGCCTTCCACTTGACACACTGTGTCCCACAACACCCTTCCTAGTGCCTAACTTAGAAATACATTTCAGAACAATGAAATCTGTACACTGAAAATCAACATAGAAGAGTATCTTCACATCTTTGAACCATTCCTAAAGTCACAAGTAAACTTCATTACAGTCACTGAAAATATTTCTCATGTCAAAGAAGGGCACCAAGAAATACTCTAAATAGTTCTCCCCAAATGAGTTGATATACTTATTACAGGAACAAGGAAGTAAGAAGGAAGATAGACAATTCTAGAGAAATTGTATTAAAATTTGCTTCCATAACGTCACAGTTTTGGTCCATGAAGACTCACTGCCAGTGGCACTACCTGGCGAGTAAAAAAACTGCATTGAGGTCCCAATAATCAGTTGCACAGTGTCCTGAAAACTTGAGGGTAAAAAGTAACCATGGCCGTGGTGGCTCACACCTGTAATCCCAGCACTCGAGAGGCTGAGACAGGAGGATCATTGTGAGTTCGAGACCAGCCTGGGCCACAAAGTGAGCTCAAGGCCAGCCTGAATGGCATAGTGAGACCCTGTCTCAAAAACAGGGCTGGGGATCTAGCTCAGTGGTCTAAGTGCCTGCCTGGCAAGCGCGAGGTCATGAGTTCAATCCCCGGTGCCAAAAAATAAATAAATAAATAAAGTAACCATGTAGCTGGGCCTGATAGCTCACGCCTGTAATCCCAGCACTCGGGAGGCTGAGACAGGAGGATCACTGCGAGTTCAAGACCAGCCTGGGCTACAACGTGTGCTCAAGGCCAACCTGAACAGCATAGTGAGAACCTGTCTCAAAAAGACAAGGGCCAGGAATTTAGCTCAATGGCCTAAGCACCTGCCTGGCAAGCACAAGGTTGTCAGTTCGATCCCTGGTGCCAGGGGAAAAAAAAAAGTAACCATGTATGGGGTGTAGACAATGAAACACAGGTAAAAGGTTATTTATTTTTTATTTCCTTCCTTCCTTCCTTCCTGCCTGCCTGCTTGCCTGCCTTCCTTCCTTGTACTGGGAATCAAACTCACGACCTGGCGCTTGCCAGGCAGGTGCTGTGCCACTGATATATACCCCCCAAAGGTTATTTCTTTTTTTTTTTTTTGCAGCACCAGGGATTGAACTCATGACCTCGTGCTTGCCAGGCAGGTGCTTAGGCCACTGAGCTAAGTCCCCGGCCATTGGTTATTTCTTTTTTATTTCCTTCCTTCCTTTCTTCCTTCCCTGTACCGGGAATTGAACTCATGACCTGGCTGGCACTTGCCAGGCAGGCGCTGTGCCACTGAGCTATACCCCCTAAAGGTTATTTCTTTTTTAAAGAGGAAAAAGAACATCTCATATGAAAATCTCTCGTAATGACGATAGTTCAACTCATATTCTAATTCTCTTACCCAAAAAGAAATGTTACAACTCCCACAATCACTTTTTTTAAAAATTCATAAAGCACTTACATATTTATTAAAAATTTATATATGTAATTCTAAGCCTATATAATATGTAATTTTAAAATTTAGATATGTAATTGTAACATGTAATTCTTTTTTTTTTTGTTACATGTAATTCTAAACTCCTGGAATTCTAGCTGAAATGAACAATTCGAATATAACACATGAGGGTAAATATCTGTTACTGATCTTTCTTTTAAGGGATACAATCGATAAACTAGAGTTTTTAATCCAAATTTCTACCTCTAGGTTTTATTTTAGTTCTTCATATGTAAAAGGAAGTTTTTATCTCAACTCTGTTGTATCTGTTAAGACATGCCAATATTTCATCTGCTTAGTGAAACATGTTTAGAAAATTATGGAAAATGAATGATAATATTTTATGGTAAAGGGACATAAATACTTAGAACAGTCAAAAAATACACTTGAGATTACAGACAGCAATGTCAAGGAGAGGTGGCCCAGGCACACAGGCAAGGTGGCAGAACCAAACAAGGATCAGCGAGGCTGAGCTACACTTGGCTTGGCACCCCAGTCTCTACCAGGAGTTTGAGGTAGTTTCTCTCCCTGTCTTTATCTTTACCTTTACCTTTATTCAGCCTGGGGGAGGTTGGGCTCCTGTAAAGACACAGCTGCTTCCGCCATTTTAAAGGACAAGTACAGGAAGTGACACTTCAGAGTTCATGAGGATGAGGACTGTGCTAAGTACTTTACAGGACTTAACTCACTTGATCTTTGTAACCAATCCTCTCCACATTTCGCAGTTGAGGAAATGGAAATACAGAGTGCTTAAGTAATGTGTCCAAGATTACATAGCTAATAACACATTTGAATTGGAGCAGTCTTGCCCTGAAGTCTATGCTGTTAAAGACTAATGTTTTGCCTCTCACTGTCTTTTAGATTTAACATAGGAATTTGATAATTAGCTTTAAGGAAGAAAAACATAGTTGCTGATCTCACTGTTAATGAAACTGACTATCTTCATCGCAAAATAAAAAAGGGAGCTTTCTTCTATGTTTCAAGCTACAGACTCTGAAATGAACAATGAAATTTGCACAGTGACGCTTACCTTATTATAGAGGTGAATCCGATCAGTGTTCTTACTTGCACAAAACATTAAGCTATCATATAAGGGCAGAGTGTCTGAGCTCTTCAGTTTCTCTAATAAAGAAGACAGAAGAAAATTTGCTCACTTTTCTTCTTCCTAAGAGTTTATTTTAATCGTTTGCAGGTTGGAATGATAAAATAGCTATATCAAAAATATCAAAATATTTGACAAAGAACATATACTTAGGCTTGTAATACCAATCTCATGCTGGCCATCTAAGAACACTGGTGTATATGACAACCAGCTATAGTACTTTTCACTTTTTCTAATGACCCGACAAGAAAAAAAAAACATTCAGAATTAACAGAAAAAGATATGGGACAGACATAAAGGACTTTTTCCTGAACCAAGAGTTGCTATCAGTCCTAAAAAATTAGCACCTATCCCTTTTGCTGGAGTGTACTGAAATTGCGACTAAATGGGCACCATTTTATCAGTAGGAATTGAACCATGAGATATGATCAAAATATACAGTGAATGTTTAAATTAAAAAATTACAGTAAGAAGTACATTGCCATTACTCCCCCTGAAAATATTCTCCCTCACTTCAAACACACTTATCCCATTATTCTTGCCACTTTCTGAAGCAGTTCTGAAGTCCTCTCATGAGTATCTTTATAAGATATAATAAAAAATATGGTGAACGCTGCTGCCCAGTGGCATCCAACAGAAAGGCAAGCTCATGAAAAACATTATAATATGCTCTTGTCCACCTTATTCACCAGATCTGACATACCACTGCTGGCTCTTTTCCAAAGTCAAAATGGCCACAAAAGGCAAACATTCTGAATCCATTCAGGACTGATACAGCTGTGACAGTGTAACTGAAGACACAAAGGATGTTTTCCAGAGCCACTTTTTTTTTTTCCCCAGAGCCACTTTGGAAAGCAGCAGGAATGATGGAATGTGTGTGCAAAGCAAGGCGGAGTACTGTGAGGGGGATTAATGGCAATGTGTCTTTTACTGTATTAAATTTTTTCCAAGTTTAAATAGTCACTATAGATTTTGATCATACCTTATATGTTGAGGGTCACTTGAATGCTCTATTCACTATGGCCTGATGCCTCACTTCACAAAAGAAGATGAGTGGATATAATTATGTAACCTTTTCCTCAGTCCAACTGTCTAATATTGTGTAGGACAGATAGAATTATCAAAGTGAGTCTAAATAATAATTATGGTTAGTACTTAAGCACATGCAACAAGTCATGCACTGTTTTGTACTGTCCTAAGTAGACCTCTTACAAACAAATAGTGCATTTTCAACAAGTGGAAACTAGAGCACATTAACTTGCCCAAGGTAAGAGGATTTAAACCCAGTTATATGACTCTAGAGCTTGTATTCTTGACTTGGCCATAGTTCCTCAGTGACCTTTTAATGTATTTTCCCATATCTAGAAGTCTATGATTTGTAGCCATTCTACTTGGCAATGTTGTCAAATTATTATTTTTCTAATCAAGGCACTGGCCACTTCACAAATTTGGCTTATGGTTTATTTCTGTATTTTATAAATTCAGAGATGTACTTTAACATCTCTGAAATTGGTGTGTCTTACAGTCAATTACAATAATGAGATTTTACAATCGTTTTTGGCCAGGTGGCCATTGGGAACTGGATGTCACTGCCTGAGCACCAGTAAGGCTAGTCAATAGCTGTAATACTCGTGTCACTTCAAAACCAAATATGAGGTACACGTACTATTGTTACTACATGCATTGAGTTTAATTAGCTTTAAAATGTCTTCAGAAATTTTCCACTATGATTTGGTATTGAAAAGTTATATGTATCAAAAACACTTATATACAAAGCAGATCATACATTTGACATCAGAGAAGCAAATATATATCAATGGGAAAATATTTCCTTACAAAAGAATAACTGAGTGCTTCATGGGATCTAAATAAAAGAAATCTCTGCAAATACAGGAAGCTGTCTTACATTTGATTACCGATATGTGCAAAATGGTTGCCCTTTATATGCCAAGCAAAGCAACTGAAGGCAGGGGACACTGCCAAATCCCTCAGAACAAACAAAAGAAATGTCAAAGCAACAGAGGGTGGCATGGCCTGGTCTGGGGTACTGTTAAAGTGCTGTGTCATAGTTTAACTGGCAGAGTCTTTTTTCTTTCTTAATGATCTATAAAATAAGTATTTCATAATCAGTGTATCTTCATATTCGAATAAGTATGCATTAACACTTAAAGATCAGAAATCATTCTCTGAACTGGGGGTGGTGGTAGATGCCTGTACTCCCAGAGTGTTCAAGGCTAAGGCAGGAGGATCATCAATGGGAGTTTGAGGCCAGCCTGAGCTACACAGTGAGTTTGAGAAGTCTGCCTGAACTATAAAGTGAGACATTATCTCAAAACAAGCAAGCAAACAAACAAACAAACAAACAAATCATTCTCTGAGAAAAAGAATTATAAGATTAATTCCAGGTCAGTTAATATTCATTGTTGGTAGCTGACAGCTATGTTGAGGGAACATGTTTCTCTTTTCAGTGTTTCCATAAATTCTAATTTAATGAATCAAGACTATAGATGATTTGTCTTTTGAAGATACAGTCATCCTTCCAGACCTCTGGAATTCTAGTTAGAAAATAATAGTTCTAGAGTAATGTGCATCACTATGGTTTTACAAGATAAAGTACAGGTAGAAGAAGCATTTAACATAGTGAGCCTCCTTTGTCTTTCTGTTTTTCATGAAAATCCATCTTAGAAAATGTGAAGCCTATTTCTTGGGTGGAATTCTCATTGATCTAAAAAGTAAAAAAAAAAAAAAAAAGCAGCAGGGACAGGTATGGGAGAAATACTGGCATTGTCTGCAGTGCATGAGGCCAATGTAAATTTCACTGGCCAAACAGAATTTCCAAAAATGTCCAGTGATTTTTAAAAAGTATTTGTAAGAATAAGCTAACAACATATCTTGATCCACAGGACTAATTTATGGCTAACAAGTCAATATTTCCCTGCTTTGGTCAATTACTAGATATGACAATTACCAGATAATTATTCTTCATCTAATAGCTGGCTCTCTGAACCATATTCTGTCCTACAACTAGAACTTCATCACTTGAGAGTGTTTTCATGACAGGAACAAAGAAACTAGAGACACAAAGAATATACGCCATCTGAATCGATGCTATTTACTTACAAGTGGTTAAAATTAGACATAAGGGCTGGGAATGTGGCTCCGTGGCAGGGTATGTGCTCATTGTGCATGAGGGCCCAGGTTTGATCTCAATACAGAAAAACACAAACAAAACAAAGCAAGCATCAAACAAACACAAACTAAACAAGATTCAGTCCAAGGTATTCTTTGGGAAGACCTTCAAGAATTAGAAGGAAGGATAAAAGGAAGAAAAGAAGATGCACTGAGCTCAGATATTCTTAAATAGACATTTCATTAAGCTATAAATCTAACTCCAAATTGCTATATTAGTGTTCAACGACAACTGCCTTAGAAGAAAAATTTCAGAGCAGGGTGTGCTGGTGCATGTCTGTAATCCTAGCACTCAAGAGCCTGAGGCAGGAGGACCTCTGTGAGTTCGGGGCCAACACGGGCGACCAAGTGAATTCAAGGCCAGCCTGAACTGCATAGTAAAACTCTGTCTCAAAAAAGACAAAAGAAAAGAAAAGAAAAGAAAAAAGAAAAACTTCAGCAGTCCCATCTCAACAATTTTGTGTTCATTTTAATCAAGAATATCAAGCTATAGGTTGTAATGGTCAAAACATGAGTAACAAGGAAAGTAACCTAAAAATATTCAACTTTTGAATATTTTGAAGCTGGCCCATATAGTGCTGTATGACTACAGGCTGGTATTTGCTAACTATCACAGCTACAAATAATGAATGGAATCAAGCAACAAATAAGTAAATCAGAAACACTACATGCCTGGCTCAAAACGTAGTTATGATTCATACAGTCTAAAAATTATGCTTCTTAAAATGGTTTTTAAAAAAAGTTTAAAACATGCCAATTAAGTGTAGCCATTTAAAAGAATTCATATGAGGGCTGGGGATCTAGCTCAGCGGTTTAAGCGCCTGCCTGGCAAGCGCAAGGTCGTGAGTTCAATCCCCGGTACCGCAAAAAAAAATAAAAAAATAAAAATAAAAATAAAAGAATTCATATGTAAAGGATTTATGATTTGTTAAGAGGGTGTTAATAATCTCTTGATCTCAGTCTTTTGTCCAAAGCACCTCCCAGAAATGAAAACGCCCTCACTGTGTAGACACTGTAGGCCTGGTTGAGACAGGGCGAAAGGCCTGGGGGCAGCACAGGCAAGTGTTTATTGGTCTTGCTCTCTGTGTGCTGTCTTCATGCCAAGAGACAAACTGCTCTTCAGGCATCTGGGGCTTAAGGGCGTGGTTACAAATGGTTTTTTTTTTTTTTACATAAAAGAGAATAAAAGAGACCTGGATCAAGCAATCACAAATCTAGCAACAGTATTATGTGTTAACGTACATGGTTGTTATTTGGGCTAGGAGTGGAAACAAGACTTACCATCACATGGCTGGGGTGTGAGTCTGTCCTCCCTCTCCTCTTTCGACATTTCTCCCTTGTTCTCGGCCAACTGGTCAGGTTCTGACTGTGCAAGCACTTGTTTTTCACAGTTTGAGCTAGCTTGAAGTTTTTCGGAGGTGTTTTTCTGAGAATCATCTTCATTTCTGTTTATAGCCTGGATATGGTTGGGGCTGTCTATTTGTGGGATGATTAAAATAAAATAATTTATATTGAAAGTATAGTTTAAAAATGTCATAGGTAGGTTTTACAAAGCAACAGTTAATGATGCTGGTCTACTCTTTTAAAAAATTTACTGAGCATCTATTATTTGCCCAGAACTAGGTGCTAGGGAAACAGAACAGAACAAGGCAGTCAAGTCCCTGCTTCCTGAGGTTCCATTCCAAGTGGCAGAGGTAGATAATATGCAAACAAACAAAAAGTGCATCATCATATAAAGAGAACCAAACAGAAGTTTTGTAGAACTGGAGGCACAGGCGGGTGGTAAGTAAAGGGTAGAATCCAAAATATTGAAGGAGAAATATTAGAATATTAACATTGAAACGTTGCCAGGGCCAGATTTGTTACAGGCAACTGAGTTAGACAGAAATATTATAGCAGTCAGACAGGGCTAGGTCCTCAAAAGAGCCAGTGCA
>RJWT010050185.1:0-10886 GCA_004365215.1 Cuniculus paca | reverse complement strand
TCTTTATTCCTGGTCTCAGACTTTTCTGCAGCCAGTGTTTTCACCATTTCACCATTTCCATGAATACTACCACTTATTGGATTTATAAGTAGCCAGAGAAAAGGCAAAGGCCACTGGGTTGTTTTTTTTTTTTAATGAAGATAAGATTTGATGTTTGATCAAAGTGTTGGGTAGAAGAGAAAGAAGAACAGATGGTAAATTAGGCAAAAAGTTCAGAAAAATTTCAGTAAAAATAGTTTGAAGGACAGAAAGGTGTTTTTTGCAATTTGTCACAATTAAATCTTCACTGGATTCCTGGGATACTGGCTGGATTTTCTCTAGATCATAACATAAACATTTACTTATTGACTTTTGGTAGAGGTGGGAATTAAACCAGGGTGGTGTGGATTGTAGCAACCCAAACTTTTCAGCTTAACCCTAATGTTAGGGAAATGTTAATTTCTTTTTCTTCTTCTTTTGCGGCAAGGGGGATTGAACTCATGACCTTGCACTTAACAGGCAAGCGCTTAGGGCACTGAGTTATATCCCCAGTCCTTGGAAATGTTAATTTCTGATCAAAATGTTTCTGTTGCTGGTTTTGGCCCTAGCTTTATAGGGCCTCTTTGTAATCCCAGCATTTGGGAGACTGAGGCAAGGGAATTTTGAGTTGGAGAGTCTGTCTAAAACATTGAATAAAAACATAAAAAAAGAATTGATGCCATGGCAGGCTGTGGAAAAAGAGGAGATAGAAGGCTCAGAGAATAGGTCAGTTGTAAGTTTTGTCTTGTAACTTACATTGTATTAGAGAAACCAAAGAAAACACAAAATTATATCTGTGAGAATTTCAGCTATTATTAGTGTGAAGACAATGGAAAGTGAGGCGAAAGAGTTGATGGACCTCTTACTGGGGTAAGTCAGAGCAGAGACCTCTTTGACTTTATGGTTAGTGGAGGTTTGGGAAGAGAAACGCCAGCAAAGCAATGATAGTGAAATGATGAGTCTTGGCATTGTTCGAGGGGCAGGAAGGAGACCATTGTGGTTGGACAGAGAAATGTGAAGAGGGCAGTCACGAGAGAGAAAATGAGAATTTGATTTTGGCAGTGCTCTTGATAGCCCTCATGACCTGACCGTGGGCCCCTCCCCAGACCCTTTCAATTGTGAAAAATTTCAAGCCAACAGATAAGTTGAAAGGATAGTAGTAGCTCCCATATCTGTGCTTTACCTACACTTACCAGTTAACAGCTTGTCCCATGTATATTCACTCCGTCTGTCTCCTTTCTTTGAATCATTTAAAGTACTGTATGTTGCAGGCGTTCTGATACTTCATTCCTTACAGTATAACATGTACCTCCTGACACCAAGGGCATTGCTCAGTTTTGCAACATTGTCTAATGTTGTGTTCATATTTAAATTTTTTCTATCACCATGTCTTTCTAGTCTCTTTATTCTACAGTAATTCCCCCATCTTTTTGTTTTTTATAATGTCCTTTTTTTATTTTTAGAGTTCAAGCTAGTCTCTTATAGTTGACAACCTGAATCTTAGTGTTTCCTCAGCACTGTTGTTTTCTTTACCAGGAGCATTTGCAAACATACAGAAGAATTGAAATTCTGCAGTGAATACCTGTATACTTACACCTAGGTTCTATCTTTGATAGTGCTTTGCCACATACCTGTATATCTCACCACCACCAGTTTATCTTTTTTTGATGCAGTTCAAAATAAATTACAATCTGTATATACGTTCTCCTAATACTTAAAGCATTGATATCATTCCTTGAACTATAATATTTTATATTCTTTTGAAGTAAAATTTATATACAGTGAAAAGTTCAGAGCCGGGGATCTGGCTCAGTGGCCTAAGTGCCTGCCTGGCAAGCACAAGGTCATGAGTTCAATCCCCAGTGCTGCAAAAAAAAAAAAAAATGAAAGTTCATACCTATTTTCAATGTGTCTTCCTTGATTTAATTTTTTGTGTATAATTCATATACCACAATATTCACTGTATTAAAGTATACAGCTGAGTTATTTTGAGTATAGTCATAAAGTTGTGCAGCTATCATCGTCAGTTACAGACCATTCTTACTACTTTAAACCCCATACCCAGTTGTAATCACTGTTCTCTCCCCCCTCATTCCTGCTAATCACTAATATACTTTTGTTTGTTTGCTTTCGCAATACTAGGATTAAATCCAGGTCCTCAAGCATGCTAGGCAAGTGTTCTAGTGCTCACCTACTCCTCTAGCCCTTTTTATTTTGAGACAGGGTTTTGCTAAGTTGCCAAGACTGGCCTCAGACTTGCGATCCTTCTGCATCAGCCTTCTGATAGTTGAGAGTATAGGCATGCACCACTATACCAGCACTAATTATATACTATTTATTTATTTATTTTTGAGACAAGGTCTTGCTATGTAGCCTAGGCTGGTCTTGAACTCTCTCAGTGATCCTCCTCCTGTGTCAGCCTCCTGAGTGCTGTGGGTATGTTTGGATTTAATCTTAATCTTTTCAATTTATTTTTTCTGGACTGTTCATTTTCTTTTTTCCTGTTTATTTCATATCAAGCATCTTGTGTATATGTGATTCCATTTTATCTCCTTTTTGTCTTATTATGTACAACTGTTTTGTTGTTTTATTGGGAACTTTAGGATTCTTTTAACATAGTTTATCAAGAAATATTATACCCCTTTACATATTTCACATACAAATACATTATAGCAGCATACTTCTATTTACTATCAGTCTTTATGTTTTTGTTGTTACACATTTTACTTTGACATGTATTATAAACAGTGAAGTGTATCTTTGTTATTTTGCTTTAAATAGTTGCTTCTCTCTTCAGTTTAAGAAGTTGCTCCATTTCCTGACTTTTCTTAATTTATGTTCTGGTAACATACTGTGCTGTCCCTTTTGAAAGCAGTCTTTCTTAAAAATTGTGGTAGAATGAGATTTGCCATTTTAACCATTTTTAGGTGTACAGTGCAGTGGTATTAATTATATTTGTAGTGTTTTGCAACCATTACTATTAGGTGTTTCTAAAAATGTCTCTCTCTCCACCCACAAGTGAAGTCTGCATTCCCTCAACAGTGACCCCCCCACTCTAGCTGCTGGTAGCCACAGTTGTATGTTTTATCTCAGTGAAGTTGCCTTTTCCTGACACCACCCTTGTGTCTGTCCCTTTGCGTCTGATTTATCTCGACATAATCTTTACAAGGCTCATCACTGTTGTCTTGGACACCACATATCAAGGCTCCACTCCTGGATCTGGGTGAATCATTTCTACTGTACTGCCAGGCTGAATTTGAAGACGTCTACTCATAAATTAATGCACTTGGGCTTATTTCTACCTTTTGTCTATTATAATAATGCTGTTGTGGACATTTACATGCAAGCATTTGAGTCCCTGAGTTTACCCTTTTAGGATCCATTTTCATTCCTCTGTGTAGAGTCTGTCTAGTATCTTCTTTCCTGAAGATCTTCCTTTAACATTTTTCATAACTTGGGTCTGCTCTTTTTTTTTTTCAGCTTTTTACGTTTAATAAAGTCAAAACCTCTTACTCTCTACCACCTTTAAAGATACTGTTGCTAAGCGTAGATTTCTAAGTTGACTGTAAGAAATTTGACTAAATATAGAAAAGATGTCACTGGTTTTCTGTTAGCTTGCCTAGTTTATGATGACAAATCGGTTGTCATATTCTTACCTTTGCATCTCAGTATGTATTGTCTTTTTTAAAATCATTGATGAATAGTGTGTGTTTTCTGGGGCAGGTGTGCATTTCTGTTGGAGGTAATAGTGTTACCCCCTCTCCCTGGGTCTAGGTACTGGGAACTGAACCCAGGTGTGCTCCACCCCTGGCTGCATCTCCAGCCCTTTTCATTTTTATAATTTTGAATCAGGGTCTCACTGAGTTGCCCAGGCTGGGCTTGAACTTGTGATCCTTCTGCTTCAACTTCTCCAGTGCTAGAATCAGAAGTGTGTACTACAACGCCCAGCTATTTTTTTTTTTTATCAATGATGTCAAACCCTGGTAGCCAGTTATAATTTTTTGATCTCACAGCCTGTTTTCTCATTCTTCTGTGTTATTTTTGTTTAGGTGTTTACAGTGATATAGATTTCTTTTTTCTTTCCTTTTTGGGCTTCCTGAATCTGTGAAACCGTATCTATTGGTTTGAGAATACTTGCAGGTATTATCCATTACTCCTTTCTAGAACTACATTAAAATTTGAATGAGATATTTACCTTTGGCCATTCATATCTTCTAATTTCACCTTGAAATTTTCTTTGTTTCTTATGGGTAAGTTATCTGACTTCATCTTCCTGTTTCTAAACACACACACACACACACACACACACCCCAGCAATCATGTCACATCTGGTTTTCTTGGTTTGGTTTTTGGTTTTTTGAGATAGAATCTTACTAAATTGTCCAGCCTGGGCCTAAACTTAAGATCCTCCTGCCTGACCCTTTTTGACTGTTGCTGTTGTTGTCTTTCCCGTGGTACTGAGGAGTGAACTCAGGCATTGCCTGTACCACAGGATTCTACGACAGAGCTAAAGTCCCCAGCCCTTTTAAAACTGGCGCGTGCATGTGATCCTGGCTATTTGGTAGGCTGAGTCAAGAGAATCTCAGATTGAAGCCAGCTTGAGCAAGTTGGTGAGACCTTGTCTCAAAATTTCAACTAGGGATTACAATTTATTGGTAGAGCACTTGTGTAACGTGCACAAGAAGGCCCTGAGTTTAGTCCCCAGTACTGTCAAATATAACAATAACAACAATGACAATAACAATAATAATAATGGTTCTGGCCTCACCCCAGTTCTGTTGATTTCTAATATTGGGAAATGCTGTTCCTGGTAACCTTCCCTGTCCGAAAGACAAGTTACAGTGCAGTAGAAGGTTGCCATGGCTCTTCATTTGTCCTAGTGCATGGAAATGCGAATCTCTTATGCTCTAATTGCCATTATTTAATAATAAGTTTTGAGATAACAAACAACTTTGAGGGAAGGTTCTAGAGGCAAAGGAATACGAAAGGATAAGGGTATTTATTAGTCTTGTTTTCTGAGAGATTTAGGGATCCAAGAATTTAGGCTTCATTATCATTTCTTACGGTTTCCAGGTGAAGCTGGTAGAGCCTGCCTGAAGACCACACCCAGGAAACCCACTAGATGGAGGGTGTCTTGATTTGCAGCTGTTTCTTTACCCTTGAACTCGGCGTGTTTGCTGACTTGAGGGGCATTTTGTTGAGACTTAGTAAATGTGGTATAAAACTTACTCTAGGTGTTAAGCAGATTGTTTAAACTCACTGCACTAATGTACTGTTTTCTTTTAGTGATCATTCGGGTTATGTTCGTCCAGTACCAGTTCCACGCAGTTTAAATAGTGATATTTCCTATTTTGGTGTTGGCGGCAAGCAAGCTGTTTTCTTTGTTGGACAATCAGCCCGGGTAAGTAAAAAGATTTCTTGTAAGTGAAAGTTGATCAGAATATTTTTATGTTGACTAGTTTTAACTGTTAAGGGCTTTTAAGGTACTCTTTTTTTTAATATTTGACAGATGATAAGCAAACCTGCAGATTCCCAAGATGTTCATGAGCTTGTACTTTCTAAAGAAGATTTTGAGAAGAAGGAAAAAAACAAGGAGGCAATATATAGTGGATACATTAGAAACAGGAAGGTACAGTACATTTTAACTCGAAATGTAAATTTATTTGGACAGATGACAGGATGGAACTTTTTTCCAAATTTATTACTAAGACAGCAGTATTGCTGTTTTGAAAACTTAATGTTACAAAATTTTCCAAATGGGTTACTTATCTTTTTCATTCTGTTTCCTTTAATCAAGTGAGTAGCAGAAATGTTCTTAGAAGTTTTCATACAGTAAGTTGTATCAAAATCTTAATAAGTTTCTGTCAATTGCTCATCAAACTGTGAACGTTTCGCAGCACTTTGGGAGGCTCAGGCAAGAGGGTCACAGGTTCACTTCCAGCCTGGGCAACTTAGTGACTTAGTGAGACTCTTAGCTCAGAAATAAAGTGAGGGGCCAGGGACAAGCACAACAGCACAAGCGCCTGCCTGGCAAGTGTGAGGTTGTGAGCTCGATCCCTGATACAAAAAAAAAATAAATAAATAAAGTAAGGGTTTGGGGATGTAGCTCAATGCAAAGGCCCTGGGTTCCATTCCCAGCTGTAAACTTTTTTCTTTGGTCTGATCCTTGGTTTTCAAGTGTTCCTTGTAAAATAATCATAGAAGGTATAGTACAGAGAGAATGACAGGATAGTAGACTTTCAGGAAATCAGAGCTCTAGACAAATAAATGAGAGGTGAAAGATTTTTGTTGCTAGTTTGTTTTTAAATTGTAATTTTTAATATGATAGATTGAATGCGTGATATTTCTTATATGTTTCTTCAACTTTCTCTGTTCAAAACATTTTTTATGGTCTTTTGAGACAGGGTCCCACTGTGTGGTGGTTTTGAACTTACATGTGGCTTATCTGGCCTCAAACTTGAGATCCAAGTGCTGAGATTACAGCTGTGTACCACTGCATCCAGAGAAATCTTTGATTTTGAACATTTAAAAAATTGCTGATTTTATTTTATTTTCTTTTTTGGGGTTTTTTTTTTGCAGCACCAGGGATCGAACTCACTACCTTGTGCTTGCCAGGCAGGCGCTTAGGCCGCTGAGCTAGATCCCCGGCCTTTAAAATTGCTGATTTTAAATAAATCATAGAAAATTTTATGGAAAAGTCTAAATAAAATAAAAATACTCCTAGGTGCCAAAGAAAATTACTGATAGCGTTTTGGTGGATTTCCTTCTAGTCTGCTTTTTTGTTTTGATCTTGCTTTTCTTAAATTAACATTTTCAGTATTTTCCAGTTTTATAAAACACTTTAGTGTGCAATTCATTCTTACTAGCTTTAGAATATTTCCTTTGAAGACTAATGGTATTTAGCTATTTTTGAGCATTTAGCATATTTAAAAGATTTCATAGAAAGATAATGCCATGAGTATCTTTGTATAATGTTTTTCCCCAATTACAGATTTTTAAAAATATAAATGGCTTTTTGTTTTGGTACTGGGAATGGAACTCATGACCTTATGCTTGCCAGGCAGGCGCTTGTGCCACTGAGCTAAATCTCCAGCCCCTTAAATCATGTTTTGGTATTGCACTGATTTGTTTTTTGGTATTGGTTTTTTTTTTGGTTTGTTTGTTTTGTTTTTGTTTTTTTGGGTACTGGGGATTGAACTGACAACCTCGTGCTTGCCAGGCAGGCATTTATGCCACTGAGCTAAATCTCTGTCCCTATAAATGGCTTTTTTTGTTTGTTTTAATTTTGTTTTGAGGCTGGGTCTCATTTCAGATGTGCTGTGTAGTCTGGACTGGCCTTGAACTCAAGATCCTCCTTAACTAGCCTCCCAACTGCTGGGATTACAGGCTTGTGCTACCATGGCTGGCAAAATTACAGAACTTTAATAACTGTGACAATGAATTTGAATTTTTAAAATGTATATAGTGTGTACTAAAAATTTTGTCTGAAAGGTTAAACTGGAAAAAAAAATCATAGACTTCCAATAGTTGTATACAGAAGAACCTATCAGATCGGTCCCTTGTTTTTAGAAAAAAATGAGGTGACGAAAAGGCCACAATTTAATAGGCAAAAATAGTACCTTTCCTTTCATTACTAGTCTACTGGACTTTTTCCCGCATGTTTATTAGCCACTTTTATTTTCTCTAAACTTAAATGTTCTTTCCAAGAAATTTCCATAATTTTACTTGTCCTACTTGCCTCTGCTTCACATTTGTTGCATTTGTTTAACAAGTTATATATTCTAGAATACATAATTATTCCATCTTCTTGAGCCATCATAAAGCCCTGTAAAATATATTGGTTGACATACTAAAACAGGTTAAATGTTAAAACGGGTACAAAATGAGAATTAAGAAGAGTTTGAGAGCTCTGTACATTGTACGAAGCTTGGATAGATCTGGGGTGTCTAGATCACATTTTCTCTGCAACTTTCCCCATGTTTTGTGTTAAATTTATCCCACTAGGTATTTCACAGTTACCAACAGGTGCCTGGTTCTTTTGTTCTTTAGAACAATTCTTTCCAACTTATATTTACTGAATTTCCTGAAACTCATTGCTTTTATTTTAAGAAGCAGCCTGTTTCCTTAGAATAGTAGTTTAATGTTTATCCATGTATTTTTTATGTTTGTAGAAACATACACAGTATATGTGGCCATATATGCACATATATCTGTATAACAGTTAACACATAGACTCCTACTAAAGATAGAGAAGTTTGTGGTTCTCCTCAGATCTTCCCCACTTCCCTTGCATAGCTCTTGGCTGTCTCTGAAGGTGGCCTGGTGCCCACAACAATGTACTCCCTTGTAAACACAGCATCACTGGGCTAAACCCATAGGTCCTGACAGCCTCTGGTTGTCTTGATTATCAAGGGCTGGGCGCTGGCCCTACTCAGTGAAGTGGTAGGTATCCCAAGCGGAAAGCTTCGTTTCACCCTAGGAGTAGTGCTCTCCATTTTTTAAAAAAGTATTTAAAAACTCAGTGTTTGTCTTTATCTTTTCCTTTGTGAGCCTAAAATTGGTTTAGCATTGGGAGATAGGAGTTTTTATGTGTGCCAGTGTAGTTGTCTCCATGAAAGGTCTCCCATCCTGACAGTCACTGGGACAGTTTCTTCCACATTTTTCTGAAGATTGTTTCTGCAGCCTTCCCAAGTGAATCACATTAAAATTTAATATAATAATTACTTGTATAATTATAATTTAGGTGATATCTGTATTTGTATTCACTCTTGTAGCCATCTGATTCTGTTCATATTACAAATGATGATGAAAGATTTCTACATAATCTTATCTTAGAAGAGAAGGAAAAGGATAGCTTTACAGCTGTGGTTATTACAGGGGTACAAGCAGAACACATACAGTACCTGAAAAACTATTTCCATCTTTGGACTCGACAGTTAGCGTAAGTAATTGTATTTGGTTCATGAAATGTTGTTCCTTTTTAAAGACAGAAAGTATTACAAATAATGTTGATACCTCTTAGTTACCATTTTTGTCTAATTTTCTTCCCTTTGTACAGTATCCAGTATTCTGATGTTGATGTTAAAAGGATTCTCTATTCATTTATTCTGTAAATATTATGACCTGACCATTGAGGCACGAGGCGCTGGATAGTCACCTGCTATGAAATTAAAAATGAACTTCAGAATTTATCAAATTTAGCCATGTTACTGCTATGTCCGTTATATGCTGTTTTCTATAGTGCCTGTTATAATCTTCCATACCTTATTTTTTGTCTGCCTATCCCCATTGAATCTTTTAGTTCACTGCTTTATCTTCATTTTCTAGACTAATAGGTGATGCATAGTAAATGCTGAGCAGATGTTTAGCACATGAATGTATCAAACCCATTAAACAATACATGTGCGTACTATAATCATATTAGTAATACATAAATCATTGTGTTTACTCTAGTAAAACCAAGTTATGTATATCCCATTAGACCAAATCAGAGAAAGGGTTATGTAATGGCTGTAAGTTTTTTCTCTATGCCTATAGGATACATATCATTTACTGGATTGTTTCCATAATATATGTCACCTGAATTACTAAGTTTTGTGAAATTGGTACATCTGTACAGTATTCGTTTTTCTAACCCCCTCCACCCTTTGGTACTGGAGATTCAGCCCTGCACTTTCACAGTGGACCATCCCCATCCCTTTTTATTTTGACATAGATCTCATTCAGATGCTACAGTGCCCAGGCTGGGCTCAAAACTTGCCATCCTCCTGCCTCAGCCTCCCAGAATGCCATGTGACACCATACCTGGCATCAATGATGTATTAAAGAGTTGCTAGGGTAGTAAATTTATTTATTTATTTTTTGGCGCCACCGGGGATTGAACTCAGCCTCACGCTTGCCAGGCAGGCGCTTAGCAACTGAGCTAAATCCCCAGCCCTTGTCTTTTTAAGCCAGGGTCTCGCCATGGCATTCAGGCTGGCCTTGAGCTCACTTTGTAGTCCAGGCTGGTCTCAAGCTCGCAACGATCCTCCTGGCTCAGCCTCCTGAGTGCTGGGATTACAGGCATGCGCCACCAGGCCCAGCTTAGGGTAGTAAATTTAATTATTCTTTAATTAAAATGTGCGAAGAAATTTTACTAATTTGAGGAATAAAGATATGTTTTAAATAATCTTAATCCACCAAAATACAGTTAACTTTTACTTAAAAAATAAAGTAGCAGTGATTTTTGAAATGGTGATTTTCAGTGGGATGTTGTTGAATTTAGTAGTTTTTGTCTTTTTAGAATGTTGAAATAAGATTGTCTCAATGCCATACAAGAAGAGAAAACATGAAAGTTCTAGAATATTCTCCCACTGAGATTATTTAAAGATACAGAATTTGGTCTAGTTTCACTTGAGTACTTTCTAGAACATTCTTAACAAGTAGAGTTATAGATTCTTGTCTTCTGGTTTGTATTTATTTGAAAAACTATACTCTGTGGTAGGTAGTGCAAAGTCTGTGGGCGTTGAAGTTGGGAAGGCTTAGATGGAAGCCCCTTTCCTCCTGACTCTAGTTCTGTGACCTCATAATTTAATATGCACCTCTTGCCCCCTACTTCCTGTATCTATAATACCTGCCTTTCAGAATTGTTTTTGACATTGGGTTAATGTAGTAAGACGTTCAGAGAGTGGGGTTGGTTCAGGATATAGATCAGTGGGAGAGGACCTGCTTAGCGTGTGTATGGCCTTGAGTTTGATCCCCAACACCAAAAAAGTCTAATTAAACTAAGGTGCTTGGCTCCTAGTAAGTGCTATTAAATAGAGCTGTAAATTTTTTTTGGTAGATTATACAAACTATAATTTTATGTGAATTGAAAATATAAAGTTATT
>RJWT010050184.1:0-10892 GCA_004365215.1 Cuniculus paca | reverse complement strand
GTTGCCCCCCTGCCATGTCCCACTCTGCCCTAGAGTCAGCTGATTATTGACTGAAACCTCCACATACTGTGAGCTAAATACACCTTCCCTCTTAGCTTTGAGTGTTGAGTATTTTGTACCAACAATGAGAGAAAAGTAAGACAGTGGCATTCTGATTAATTCATACAATCTCAGTGATGAAGAGGCATAGAAAATGTTGAGGGCAAAATCACAACTACATGCATGTTTTGGTAAGAAAACTACTGATAAAAGAGGTGCACTCAAATGACCCCCCTCAACACACAGATAAAAGATTGTTTTAGATAGATATCCAGCAAGTCAGGGAAAAGAGAGAAGTATTTACTATGGTTCAAGCTGAAATTAACAAGGTAATTTTTGACTATGAATGAAGAAAATGCTTCTTGACAGTAAAAATAATTGGATTGTAAAGTCACATCCTGAGGGATATAGAAAGCACTTTATCTTGCATCATTTTTGAAAGCAGGAACGCACAGTGGCAATATTCTGGGAAGTTCCCATTAGGGAATTAATTTCTCTCATGGCATATTGTTTTCATGTGGCCCAGTAATTCTGTTCTTTTCTGAAATAAACTGGTGAAATAAACTGTAGGACAACCCTACTAAAGACATGAAGAGTCTCAGCTATTCTGTATCACTGTAGTGGGTATATACTTACTTGAAATTTTCAAACCATTCACAATAAATCAGGGTATGAGAAAACTGCAAGGGCTAGAAGTAATCAGAAAAGTCACCCCATCTCTTCCTTAGGTAGATAATAACTGTCACTTACTTAGTACCTAGGTTGCACCCAATCCACACATTCTTTCTTAATCTGCCGCACCCACTGCTGCAAAGTAGGTCTGATTATGTCACTCCAAAGCGAAGGAAATTGGGCTCAGAGATTTGAAATAGCCAGACAAATCACACGAGCATATGAGTCAGAGTGTTCACCCATTTGGCCCAATTTAGAAGCTTAAGCATTTTCTTTTCACAACACCACTTTTCTCAGAAGGCAAACCTCCTGAGGCTCGGAGGCTGCCTAGCCTGTTCCCAAGCCTGACCATTGCTCAACAGTAGCACAGGCCCTAACTCGGCTCTCCCCTTTCCTCCCCAGACCAGTGCTCTACAAAAATGTACCACCCCAGTTAGTAATCTGGATATAAAATCAGGGTAATTAGGGGCAGGGCCAACCTGCACCTGCTTTTCTGGTTGGTGATAGTAATTAAATTGCTTTTTAAAGCATGGCCTCCCATACTTTTTTGTTATGGCTAAAGCCTTAAAGTACTGTATAAAACTTTTAAAAGTGGTTGAGATGTTTCCACCCTTCCTGGTTACACATTTGGAAAAAGATATTATTCGTTCTTTCATAGAACTTTATCCATTTGTGCTATTTGTTTTCCCTGCCAACCCTTCCAGTGTCCCTACCTGGCCATGGGTGACCTCCTTTCCTAAATTCCAGGTCCTACTTTCACCACCATTTGCATATATTGTGCTTTCTCCTGTGTGGAGTATTCTTGCCTCCACCCAAGACTTTCTTGGCAAGTTCTTTGTTTTGTTTTAAAACTGGTCTGACTCCTCATTTGAGAAGCCAGACTTCCTTACAGTGATGAATTAAAGGCCAGTCCTTAAGTTTGCTTGGTGGGAGAGGCTCCCGCTTTTCTCTCTTTAAATATGAAAAAGCCACTGGCTACATTTTAGTGTAAATGACCTGGTTTACAAGTTTGACTTCAAGCTACCCACAATCATAAGCCAAGGGGTCCATGACAGCACTGAGTATTTAAGACAAAATAAAATTTAAGAACAATGACACTCACAGTATCTCCTTCATTGAGTTTCTTCCTTTCCAACTTTTGCTCTTTCCCTTCCATTAAAAACCACATTCAATGTTAAAGTTGTCTCTTTCAATTGCAAATGAAACACTGGCTCTCTACACACAAGCTTGCTCTTGGCAGGACTTGCAAAAGAACCTTTGAAAGCTGGATTCAAAGTGGCAGAGGGTTTCAAATTCTGTAGACATCACAAAACGATTCCTTATTGGTAGCAACTGGTAAAATCTATCACCAAGGAAGCTAGACCCGTCCCCTCAGGATGGTCCAGTGAAAAACACTCTATGAATTTTTTTATTTAAAATGAAAATAACATGTTTACAAAGGTGGTGAAAGCAGTTGTCCCTGTGAACAGTATAATGTCCTCATGTTTTAATTGGCACCGGATTTGAAACTCTCTGAACTGAAAGAACAGGGAGGGGAACTAGGAGGCAACTTTATCTGAAAATACATAGAACGTTTGAAATAACAAGGCCTTTTTTCATAATTTTGTTTATGAGCTATATTACAGATTACCCCTTGAAGTAAGCAACAACATCTCAGGATGAAGAAACACATGCAGACACAAACACAAAAATACACACCACAGATACACAGCAAAACTAAATGGATACCCAGCCTAAGAAACCCTACACAGAAGGCTTGCTTCTAAAGGAGTCATTTTGAGAAGGAATAGTCTTTTCTGTCTTGAACTGAAATTCACTGCACAAGAACAATGCTCTCTTCAAAGATTCTGGCACATACACAGATAGCAGGACCCATCCAAAATCCTTGATAAACATACACAGGCTTTTGCACAATGACTGGAAGTAAAGTAATTTGCAGCATGAATGAAATTTTTTGACCTCAGAACAAAATCACTCCTTTGCCCGAGAGTAAACTCCTGAAACTAGAGTCTATTACAGTCTCTGCAATCTGGTTTTAATGAAGTAGACAGTTTATGGTGGTTTGATAATGGTCAATATTCAATATTGATTTTTGTTCTTTTTAAATCACTATTAATAACAGAAGGAGACAAATCAAAACCATTCAGTACTACAAACTGCAAGAAAGGAATGACTTTGGAGGAGGCAAGCTGAATCTATCTTTTTTTCTTTTTTCTTTTTCTTTTTTTTTTAGAAACAAGGAAAAATAGTTGTAATAGAAACAGAAAATATGTAACTTTTTTCAAGAAAAGCTGGACCCTACTGCAAAAAAGCAATTCTCTTCATATAGTCACATGAATCATTAATGGGGCAGGTGTGTACATTTTTCAAAGCCACATCTCTGAATAGAACTCAGTATTGAGAGTGAATCCTGAATTGTGTAGGTTTTCTCAGGCCGAATATTGTTAAGGGACCTGATTGAAATTCAACAAGGCTCTACCTGTAAATCACCTGGGTACTCTGAACATTTCTATGATTGTCTTCACTTCATCTCTGCGGAAATCCTTACATTCTTTCTGTATCTGACTGAAGGCTGATTTACTAGGTGTTGTAGCTATTTGCAAGATAGTAAAGTCTACGTTTAATGCCAGAAGAAAGCTAACATTTCATGAATATTAAAAGACTTGTTGTATTTCTTATTTTGTTCAGGCTTGAACCAAGTTTTGTTAGTTTTTGTGTGTTTGCTCTTTTGCTTATTGATTTGTTTGCAGAATTTCTGTAGAAATCTGGCCAAATATTTCTTCACTTATTTAAAAATCACTGTGCACAAAACAATGTATCAGGCACATATCACAGTAGAGGTTAGCAATTTAACAAGATTGCTGTAGTCTCTGCCTTCAGAGAGCATGCATTATAGTATGACAAAAAAAAAGAAATATGAATGAATGAATTTAGACTAATCATTATTAGACCGTAACTCCATCAATAAAGGGATAAGGGAGAGAAGGATGCTTTATATGCTATAGGCAGGGATGTGTTCTATTAGGATGTGATATTTAAACTGCCACCAAAGAAAGAGTAAATAGGTAATCATAGTAAGAATTTGGGGAGGATGGCAGGCCAGATTTCACTAAGAAATGTGAAAGGGCTCTGAGACAAGACAGATGTTGGCACATAAAACAAAGACAGTCACAAACAAAAACACTGTGCCTAGAGTTTTGTGGTCCTAAGGAAGAGGGGTAGAAAAATATCAAGGCATAAAATCATAGATTGTTAGGCTTCAGAGTAAGCTAGAGACAGTTTTATGGATTAAGTGGATTCCAAGTGAAATGGAATGGCCTTCAGAGGCAGGACTAAAAACAAAATCTACTTGGATATGTTGTGTAGCTGAAGCAGAATGGATGATGGAGAATAGAGAAGTAGCTGGGACAGAAGTGGCATGAACCACTGAAAGCTCCAGTTCTCTTTCAGAGCTATTATCCTTGTTTGGGGGAAATGACTTTCTGTGCTTTTTCTGGTTTTCATTTGGGGAAGCTAGGTTTCCAGATAATTTTCACAATTGAAATTGGTTTTCTTCTTACTTACCTTTGGTAAATTTCTTATATGTACATGAAAAATCTTGATTTCATAATTTTCATGCACTCCTGTGCTCTTGCATCTCTGCCAAGGAAACAAGAAGCATTTGGAGACCCTAAAACCTGCCAACATGAGATATATTAGCAGTGTTATATGCCTCTACTTTCTACTCTTAGCTTTCATCTATTAATTGGAGGATTCATTTTTATCTTCTTTTGTGCTTCATGATTTTTTCAATGTCTTCACAACAATTTTCTAAAACTATTTTAGTGCAATAAAATGTTTTAAAAGACTGTTACAATTATTTTATCCAAATCTATGATCCCATTTTTGGTGGCCATTGGTTTTTGAAGTTTCCAACGTAAAAAGAAGGAATTAAAGACAGCTATTATAATTTTATTTACCCTGGACACTTCCTCAAAGACAAAAATGTATTTATCCACAGCATAAAAATTCTTAAATGGGATATATGCTAAGCATTTCAATATCATGGAACAATTATAAATCATAACCATGAAGAAAGAAAGAATTGTTGAAGTATTTCTGTAAGTGGCTTTTGAGGGAACTGAAGATTTAACCCCCACTGAGCTACATCCCCAGACCTTTGTGTTTTTTGTTTAGTAAAAAACATTATTTCATTTAATCCTACACACAAAGTTGTAATTTAGGTATAATGACTGCTCATTATAGTGATGAGCAGGTTGAAGCCTGAAGAGGCCCAGCTGAAGCTGCACTTGTCTCGGGACAAACACCAATAAACAGTAATGCCAGAATTTAAGCCCCGATCATTCTCGTTAGAATCTTTAACTTTCAATAACCATAATATACTGCATGGTTAAATTACATCTGGCAATGAAAGAGCATTTATGTCCATTCATTCTTAAATAAAATCACAGCTTGAAAACCCAGCAAAGTTTTATTAACATCTACGTCATTCAGTTCAGCTTCTGTTGACTGCTTGTCAGCTAACGGAAAGCTGCTTCCAAATTATTGATCAAAGTCCATAAAACTCCAAATGATAAAGAAGAAACAGCCAATCTAATTTATTGACCACAGGTTCCCAAACAAAAATTGATATAATGAAGTCAATCACCTAATTTCAATAATCCTTGTCTCCATATATAATCAATAGTACAAATTTAAATTAACTGTCTCATAGTTTTACAAGCATAATGGGCAGCATGAAAAAATTGGTCAGCTTTATATTTGGTCACATGAGAGATGCACCTTTATTGTTATAAATGTAAAGCTGAAATGTTTTAGATTAAATATTACTTGAAAGGAAATACATGAATCTCTTTGTAGTAAGGGAGGAAGGGATGAGGCAAGGCTGCTCAGTGGGTACTAGTTACAGTTAGATAAGAGCAAGAAGTTCTGCTGTGCTGTGTACAGTAGGGTGACCATAGATAACAATAATTTAATGTACATTTCACAAAACTATAAAAGTCTGGGGTGTATTTTAATGTCTGATCCCCAGCCCCGAAAATTAAGAAGAAAAGAATGAAAAGGAGAAGGAGAAGGAGAAGAAAAGGTTGGAGGGAGAAGGAGGAGAGGAAGCTAGAAACAGGAAAGGATTTTATGTTTATTTGATTTAACCATAAAGAGATGATAAATGAGGAGATAGATATGTTTAACCTGATTTAAACATTAGAAAATACTTAAAAGTTTTGTAACATCACATAACTCATTGATATGTTTTGTGTATCAGTTAAAAATAAATTTAATTAAACATGATCTAAAAAAATCTCCTTGAGAAACTTATAGTACTAATGAAACTGACTTCTCTTCATTCACAGACTACCACACGCTACCCTCTGTCAGCTCCTTACATCCTTGTCCCACTTCTTCACCACAGCTCTTCAAAGGGATAGGAGGCATCATCTCCAGTTTTCCTGGGAAAATGGAGCCACGTACAGGTTAAATCATTTTGTCAAAAACCCACTAATTGTAAAGGATCTGAAAATAATTCAGACTAATGCATGATGGTAGTAAGTATTGTATTGTTCCTCTACTTTTTCAGGGCATTAAAATTTTCCACGTCAGTGAATACATGACCCCTACTACCTATAGTTCACAATTTCAATCATTCCTATTCCATGATATCATAAAACAAGGTAGATTTATTCAGAAAATAGTAAAATCTTTAAAATCTTCCGGGTTTTTTTTTTCTTTTTGCCCATTGAAATTTCTTTGATAGTATTACCAAGGGTTTTATACTACCTTAGAAAAATTTTTGTTTCTATAATTATTATACAGTCTTCATCAAACCCAATAATGAATGTCCTTTCAAATTTAGATATCAGTGATTCACAGGTCTTTTTGACAACAACAAAAATCTCATAGTTAAGGACTAGATAAAGATTTCTCTTGTTTCAGAATTAAATATTCTTAGAAGCTAGCTGCAAAAGAGTTCCTAGGAAGAGAATGTGAATGTAGCAACAATCTTTTCCAACACAGTCATATTTACTATTAAATATGTTAAAGTGTTATTATATTCATTTTATTATTCTCATAATCAGTTTATTTTTCAAGCTGAAATTCAGCAAATTTAATCAACACATCTGTAATCAGACCAGCATGGACAGCCAAAGTAAAACTTCCTAGCATCAAGCTCTACACAGAAAGTATTCTATGTCTCCTATATTTTGAATGAATAAATGAATGGAGGACAAAATTTTACTGGTTTTGAGAAACATTATTTGCCTCTTAGGCTTCATTGCGTATATCCGGCAAGCCTTTGCATCATCTTCATTTTCAAATATATCTTTTCAGCTTGCATTAACTATGAATAATTGATTTATGTTATTGCCTCACATTGAAAGAGCTTCACAAGAACTACTCTGTGTATTAGAGAAATAGAGAGAGGTAGAGACAGAATAAGAGACAAAGACAGAAAGGTAGGAGGTACTACTCAAGCAGATAAAGTGAATCATGCTATTACAAATCCAAGAGGGTAACTACCAGAGAAAAATCACTTCATATTCATTCTCTGGTGACATTCATAAACATGCGTGAAGGAAAGATAAAGTGGAATCAGAACAAGGAAAGGCTTTGTCCTCAACTGACCGTTGTGCTATACTATTTATTCCACGAGTTCTTACTCTTTCTTTCTTGATTATAAGCTCTCTGAGGGCAGGGAGTATATTAATTTGTTTATTCCTTTTGCAGCTTTCAGAGTACCTGCAAATTATTATAGACATTTCAGTTTCTCATTAACTCGACAAACACCCACAATGCATATGATTTTTTTTCCTTCAACCCAGGGGTGACCAGAACGAGACAAGACTAGGCATGCTAGGTGTTGACCCAGTATCTTAAAATGTTGAATGAAATTTTGTTTAATTGAATCCTTTTATTAGTCTACCACATTTACATCTGAAATGACTACTGACAGTCTTATTGTGAATGATATGTAAGAGAAAATGTTCATTGTTGATAAATGGTGGAGTTAGAAAGTTTAATCAAAGAACAACATAATCTATTGTAAAGCTGGTAAGCCTCAATTTATCTCTTGGTTCTAGTGAGTATGAACTATGTGATTTGAAGGAAATCTTCTAATTTGTCTTAATTTTTTTTTCTCTATCTGATTTTATCTGGTAGGGAAATAAGATATAAATGTGATCTATTTAATATTGTACCTGGCATAGAGTACATTCAAAAAATTGGGGGAAATAACCTTATTAAGGCTCAGAAGAAATTATGACTCCAAAAAGATGTCAAAATGAACCTCAGAAGTAAAACGTCCTTCTGACCTTCTCCTGTCCTCCTATGTCTCATTCTTCGTTTTCCACTGAGGCTGACTGTAGACATTAGAATTACTTTTCTGTGATGTAGGTTATAAGAAGCAACAATGCTTTTAAGATAGTAGTAAACTCAAAATTATTTCTCTAACATTCCCTGGGCTTTCTATGTAACAGTAGGCCATAATTCTCTAGCACAACTTGTTCTTTCGTAGAACGTAAGATATCCATTTCAGAGAGGGTCCTGTCCCATACTCAAATAAAGGAACGTTACACAGAGAGGTCTGGAGAAATCTGGAAAAGACTTGCTGAGTTTCTGCCTCAGCCTCTTAGCACTAGATTCTAACATCTTTGTCCAATCGTTTTTCCTTTTTGCTCTCTTTATGCTTCACTGACAAAAATAGATAGCTCTCATTGGTCCTTGAGTCTTCTGTCTGAAGGTTCATGTGTCTTATAAAGCTATGATCAAATAAATTTGTGATGCTTTTCCTTTATTAGCCTGTCTTTTGGTATATGGGTATCAGTCATGCTTTCTTCTGATGGACATGTGGTTAATGTTGATTGTCAATTTTATTACCTTGAGAGACACCTAACATATTTTTGAAGCACACTTGTGGGTGTATCTGGGTGAGTTATGAGGGAGTGATCTTAGGGACCATATCTAGTCCGTGGCCTCTTCCCCTATGAATCTTCCTTGCTTTTGGTGCTTTCTGACTGCTGTGAGGTGAGCAGATTTCCACTGCCATGTCTTTCCATCATGTTCTTGCTTTGAAATTAGCTGACCATGGACTGAAAGCTCTGAAACTATAAGCCAAAAGAAAACCTTTCTTCCTATAAATTATGCATGTCAGATATTTTTGTCTCAGCAAGGAAAGCTGACTACTAAAAGGGACAAATAACATGCCACCTCTTTTCTTTGTGCCTCTACAGCCTCCTAGTAAGATACTATTTTCTATATAATTTTAACTTGAAATTCAAAATGCAAGGTTAAGGAGACATCAAAGTTTTACCCTCAGTCATGTTTTCTGTGCACTACCCTTTAATTTCCATATGTTCTCAATCTGTTGCCTTTCCCTATTGCACAGTAATGGTGCCTTGCCAGTTCTACCACTCACACCCTCCTCATTCACGCTGGTGTTTTTCAAGTCTTGGCTTCATTACCATTTGGATGCAATCTTTAGGCTACCTAATTGGGCTTTGTACACCAACTTCTCCTGGATAACAGTCATTTTCTCTGCTTGGTTTTGAGTTACCAGTTCAAGTTTCTTCAGGGCCTGGGCATAGGCCAAATGAAGCAACAAGCCTGAGGTGGAGTCACCCCACAGAAAGTATTTTACAGGTGTGGGAAGGAGCTTGGTCTCTCTCTTTTGCAAAACTGCTGCAGGCTGAGAGCAGACTGCCTTCCCCCTCCCCTTCACTTTCTAACTGTGAGAACAAAGAAGCCTGCTCCTGTGAGATATAAAGTATTCAGCAGTGTTTGAGATGATTAAAAGCAAGAAAAAGATTCCTTGTGGGTTTTGACAGGGTTTTCTTCCCTCTCTGGTGAAAGACAGAAACCCTTGTCAACATTCTGCTACCAGGCAAGGCGTTTAAAGCCAGTCTGAACTAAGCCTAACCAAGCAGAACAAAGAATTTCTTCATGCCGAGAATAATCTGAGATGCGTGGTGGGGGCGGGGTCATTTCCTTTCCTGACAATGTGGAGTAGACAAGCAGCTCGCGATCTATTAAGTTCATAGAAGAATTTCAGGGAAATCTTATGTTTAATTTGCATACTGACCTTGCAGATAGGCGATTTTGAATGTGATTCTTTGCTGCTGAGGAACCATCAATTGAGTTACACTTTTAAACCTGTTTTTGGTGTCGTGTTTACTTGAAATGAGTATTGAAAAAATAGAGAGGAAGACAATGGTTTTTCAGGAATGTGGCCATTGAGGCTCTTTTGGTGAGGTCTCTGACACCAAGTTGCCCATTTTAAGGACTTTTATTAAAGTCAGCAGGTATTTGCTGAACACACATAGTGTCTTTGGAATTAAACTACAATCACACATCACTTAAGGACAAATTCTGAGGAAGGTGTCATTAGCTGATTTCATTCATGTGTAAAATTATAGAATGTATTTATACACCAAATCTAGGTGGTTTTACCTACTATACATCTGGGCTTTGTGATATAGCCTACTTTTTACTTATTTATTTATTTTAATTTTTAAACTTTCTTATTAAAGATTAAGACAGACACACATATCAGCCTAGATCTACACAGCGTCATCATATTATTGTCTTCCGACTCCACATCTTGTCCCACTAGAAGCTCTTCAGGCAATCACATACATGGAGCTATCATCTCCTATGATAACAAAGCCATCTTCTAGAGCATTTCTGAAGGGCTTCTCTTAGACTATTTTACAGTTAACTTATTTTTTTTAATTTTATAAGTATAAGGCATATGCTGTGGAAGTATGGCAGAAAGTATAGTATAGCCCATATATAAATCAATACTGATTATTTGTTATCAAGCATTAGAAGTACATATGTTCTACTTCTATGAGACTGGTAGCAAAGGTTTGCTTACACCAGTCGCCACAAACACAAGAAGAATATGTTGTGTGACCAAGTTACAAGAGTTCTATTACTAGACAATAGGAATTTTTCATTTCCATTATAATTTTATGGACTCATCATTGTATATGTGATTCATCCTTGTTCAACACATGGCTACGTAGTATGTGACTTACAGCATAAGGACATAAGGACATTACTGGCAAGATTTCATGCTTACCCTGGACTAATATCTATTTCAGTCTCCGTGGACTTCAAAGATGTGAGAGTTGTATTTGCTTCCTAGGCTGCTCTAACACATTACCACACATACAGTGACTTAAAAC